>JARVZY010004309.1:0-25973 GCA_030686995.1 Artemisia argyi
GTTTGAGCGACTTAGAACTTAACCAAAAGGGAGAAATTTCCAAATCTCTAATTCCAATAGTCAGTTGTTGGACATTGTGAGAGAATGCATACTCGAGTATTCTTTTGACACACAATTCAGTATTTTCTATAGAAAGGTCCAGGCTGACAGAAGACACGTCAATCTTATTATTGCGGCCAGATAGAACATTGTTAACAAATTCGTGATAGGGTGGTGAGGATCTGCTATATAGTTCGCACCTTGAAAATTTGAGATTGGGCATTGAAGTCCAAATAAACCTCCACCGAGATGACAAAACACTTAATCTAATACAATATTCGATGTCAACATCCGAGAGGATTATATATATAAGATCATCTGACAAACTGCTTAGTCTGTCAACTTCTACATCCATTATCTTCCCACTCTGCATGGACCTAAAAAGAGATTTTGACGATTATAAAATCTTCAGCCTGATTATATTCGTCACTGATCGAGACTTAGGGTTTTTGGGATTACGAATGTGAATGAAGACAATATATATAGAAAAGTGATTAGGGTATTTGAGATTTGGAATAATACGCAAAAACAAGGTAGCGTTTGTATGTTTTGGCCCAAATAATACGCATCCAGGCCCAACATAATATGGACAAAAGGGTTTAATGGTAGGGGTGCTAAAACTGAAATAAAATTGGTTAATTGATGGTTGGAAGTTTGTTTGATTGAGAAATCTTGATGTTTTTTTGTTGTTAATGAAATCTTGATTATCTGATGATGAGGACATGGTTATGGTTTGTGTTTTGGTTAGAAAGATGATGATGACATTAATGGAAATTGGGTGATGGTTTTATGGGTGTGTTTGGCGCAAAGCGTTTGCTAGCATTTAGGAGCGGTGAGTGGTGAACGTTGAAGTTTTGATTTTTAATGCTCGTATGGCAAGCAACAAATAGCTTTATCATTTTTTTTTCCGGAATGTTCCTTTTCCAACGCTTTGTGAAACAATTTATGACCCAATACAAGAAAAATTGGTATTTGGGAGGGGAGAAACTGTGCCAAATACACGAAAAACGAGCGGTTTTGGCTTCGTTCTAAATTTGAGGGTGCCAAATATATTTGTATCAGACCGAAACCGTGCTGTACGAGCATTAAAAATCAACATCAACATTCCGGAAATGTTGATTTTGTTTATAAACCTGCAGATGGTCTATCCGGAGGTATTATAAATATATGGGACAGGAGTTGTTTCACTGTAAAAGATAGTTATGCAGGAGATGGATTTATAGTAATGATAGGAAAGTGGGTTGGAATTAATGGGGATCTTGTTGTTGCTAACGTTTATGCACCACAAAATCCTTCCGAGAAGAAGAAACTTTGGGACAATTTAAAGGTTATTAGGAGAAACACAGAGGGTCATTGGTTATGCTTTGGCGATTTTAATGCTTTTCGGGATGTATCAGAATGCAAGGGCATACATTTCAACCCAAGAGTCTCACGGGAGTTCAATCAATTCATACTTGATTCTGAGGTAATTGAAGTCCCTCTAGGAGGTAGGAATTTTACTCGAATTACTAGAGATGGAAAAAAATGAGTAGATTGGATCGTATTCTTATCTCTCCCGATGTTATTGAGTTTTGGCCTAAAATACATGTCATGGCTCTTCCAAGGCGATATTCGGATCACTCTCCTCTGTTGTTAGAAACAAATTCTGAAGATTTTGGTCCTATCCCATTTAAGTTTTACAATGTTTGACTTCAATATGACTCATTGGATCACATTGTGGTGTCGACTTGGAACAACGCTAACAATCATTCACGTCCAGACATTACATTTTGCAGAAAACTTAAAGCAGTAAAAGTAGCTGTAAAAGATTGGTACAAAAGTTAAGAGAATCATTGTCGTATGAGAAATCCATTTTGGTGAAACATCTTGAGGATCTTGATGTGAAAGCGGATTGTGGTTTGCTATCAGAGCTTGATCTTAACAGAAAAAGTGAGGTGCTGAAACGCCTTTTTGAACTTGAGGATGAGTATATATCATCTTTAAAACAAAAGGCTAGATGTAAGTGGACTATCGAAGGAGATGAGAATACAAAGTTTTTCCATTCAGTCATCAACGGGAGGAATAGGCGTCAATCGATTCATGGTGCTATGCTTAATGGAAACTGGACTACAAATCCGAGTTTAATCAAACAATTTTTCTATGATTCCTTTTCTTCAAGATTTAAGGAGGTTCTAGTCACCAGACCTCGGTTTGAAAGTCTAAAGTTTAAGAAGATATCAGAACATGAACGTCTAATCCTAGAGAGACCTTTTGAAATGTCTGAAGTTAAGAAGGCTGTTTGGGATTGTGGAAGCGACAAGTCTCCAGGACCTGACGGATTTACATTCAAATTCATTAAACATTACTGGGAACTCATAGGTGAAGAAATTCTACAAGCGATCAAGTTTTTTGGCTCCCCCTGTTCCATTGCAAAAGGGTGTAATTCTTTCTTCATATCTCTAATTCCTAAGGTATTAAATCCGATTCATCCTCAAGATTTTTGTCCCATCAGTCTTGTGGGGTGTTATTACAAAATAATCTCAAAGGTGTTAGCTAACCGATTAAAAGTGGTCCTAAACTCTGTTGTTAGCAATGTTCAATCTGCATTTATTACTAATAGGCAAATTTTTGATGGACCATTGATAGTGAACGAAGTAATTTCTTGGGCTAAAAAAGCTAATAATAAAATTATGATTTTCAAAGTTGATTTTGAAAAAGCTTTTGATTCAATAAATTGGGGCTTTATAGATGATATCATGATGCAAATGGGATTTGGTACTCTCTGGAGAAATTGGATTCGAGCTTGTTTGGATTCTGTTTTTCATCCATCCTCGTTAATGGTAGCCCAACCCCAGAGTTTAAACTTTCCAAGGGCCTTAGACAAGGAGACCCACTCTCTCCTTTCCTCTTTATCATAGCTATCGAAGCTCTTCACATAGCTATGTTGGAAGCGAGGGAGAAACAAATTTTCCAAGGTATAAACATGAGAGAAACTACTATTTCTCACTTACAATTTGCAGATGATGCAATATTTCTTGGTGAATGGTCTAAGAAAAACGTTCTAAATCTCATCAGAATCTTAAGATGTTTCCAGGTTGCATCGGGATTAAAAGTTAACCTTTCAAAAAGTCGTCTAATTGGGGTGGGTCCGCGGGTGGAAGAAATCAGAATGATTGCTAGGGTTCTAAAATGCAAAAGAGGGGTATTACCATTTAAATATCGTGGGGTGCCAGTCGGTGCAAATATGAGGAAAGCATCTAGTTGGGAACCGATCATTTCTAAATTCCAGTCAAAACTTTCCTCATGGAAGGCTAAGATGTTGTCATTCGGAGGAAGACTAGTTCTTATTAAATCTGTTATGTCGAACTTACCCGTTTACTTCTTCTCGCTCTATTGGGCTCCGAGTAAAGTCATTAAATACCTTGATCGTATCCGGATGAATTTTTTTTTGAAGTGGCAGCCTCGAAGATAAAAAATATCTTGGATTTCATGGATAGATTGTACCGATCCCTTAAAAGAAGGTGGTGTCGGAATTGGGTCATTAGATGCTTGTAATATTAGTCTTTTAGCCAAATGGTGGTGGAGATGGAAAACCGAAGATCTAGCGCTATGGAAACAGGTTATACATGCGATCCACGGGCTTATCGAAGGAGAAACTATAAGTAAAGGTACATGCGTTAATATAAAAAAGCTTGACCAGGAGCTTCAACAGTATAATGTTATATGGAATAAGGTTTTTCAGTGGTGGGGATTCTGTTTGCCACAAGATACGGGTGGGAACGCTTTTTTGAACATAATTGATTTCGTTCGGAAACTAAGCCCAAGAATAAAAGCTTCTTTTAAGCCTCTTCAGTTAAGATGCTTTGAAGCTGTCTTATTCACATCAGCATGGGTTATGTGGAGAAGTCGAAATCGTAAGGTGTTCACGGATATATCTCAATCTAGCGTCGAGGTCTTCAAGGAGATTCAACAATTTTCTTACAATTGGATAAGCTATAGATGTAAAATTTTGTCTGTAAACTGGGATGTTTGGATTGATAATCCTCTAGAAGCATGTATAGACTCTATTAATAATATCCGCAGTTCAAAAAAAAAATCTAATTTTTAGATACTAATAATAAACTTTTATTTTTAGAGGTAATATTTGTTTGCTCACTTCTTACTTTATGGTCCATCGAGTCTATACATGCTTAACTAATAGAGTCTATAGATGCTTCTAGAGTTCAAAAAAAAAACTGGGATGTTTTGATAATATCCGCAGTTAAAAAAAAAAAGTCTAATCTCTTGTGACAAATACGTATTTGGCACATTTTTATGCCAAAAGTCGTCGAAACATGTATTTGGCACTAATTTATCTTTTCCCAAATACATATAGGACATTACATTAAATAATTGTTGCATAGATGCTTGAATCCGATCTATTTTTATAAAAAAAGATAAATCAAGATCTCGATACACAAACATGAATGTAGTGTTGGGATCTAGAGAATTTAGAGAACGGGGTGTTTATAAGTGTCTAAGTTAATAGAAAAAGGCTTTTTTTTTTTTTATTTTTTTAATAATCTTTTAAACTGACTCATTTATACACGGTCAAATATTTGGGTAAACTATAGTCAACCTCCTTGCTTATTCATACACGGTCAAATATTTGGGTAAACTTTAGTCAACCTCCTTGCTTATTGTTCAAGTTGAGGAATTTCAAATGGCTTTTTATAGGGTTTTTGCCTAATATGATAAAAAGGACGTTCTATTGATAACATGTTTATTATGAATAGTTAAAGTAATACAAATACATTAAAGGTTTGCATTTAATAGACTTCATAGAAAATGGAAATTTAAGGGATTAACATGCCATGTATTGATCTCACCCAACCTGTCCGTTTTGCTACTCTAGAGATGCATAGAGAGAGAGTTCCATTTAAATCTCTGAATTGATATAAATTTATCTGATCTGATTGCTGTTTTGAAATCCAAAAATGACATTGCCCAACTCCTGTTTGTTCTTTTCTGCAGACAACTGATTCCTTGCGCAAGAGTTTGCAAATGGGTTATTTATAGACCACTCAAAATCTAAACCAGTGTTCATAAAGAATTGGAAATGAGTTTGTTTTTAAGGCTTAGGATACGTTCTCCACTTACTGCATTCAATTCTATAAAGTCGACATGTTTGGCGACTAGAAACTTTAGTCAACCGGCAACACAAGTGAAAGAAGAGGAAGAAGAGATTGAGATTGATCAAAGGAGACTACCAACTGATTATGACCCTGCAACATTTGATCCAACTGAACACCGCAGCCCTCCAACAGACCGTGTATGGAGACTGGTAGATGAAATGTCATCACTCACATTAGCCGAAGTTGCAGAACTCTCTTCAATAATGATGAAAAAGATGGGTATGGAGCCACCAGTCATTGCCGTGATGAAAGGAGGAGCAGCTGGGTTAGCCGGTGCGGGGGCGAAAGGTCAAGGGGGAGCAAAGGAAGAGGCAAAGCCTGAAAAATCTGTATTTGAACTGAAATTGGACTCATTTGAAGCAGCTTCAAAGATCAAGATTATTAAGGAAGTGAGAAGCTGTACGAATCTTGGGCTTAAGGAAGCAAAAGAATTAGTTGAAAAAGCGCCTATCGTGTTCAAAAAAGGAGTGACCAAAGAAGACGCCGAACAAATAATCGAGAAAATGAAAGCTGTTGGTGCTAAAGTTATGATGGAATAGGAATTGCGCTTTTTTCCTTGCATTTGAGCTACACTTGGACCGTTGAATCACATTTTCTCGTGTTCACTTTCTGTTAAAGTTCAGTTCTTAGTGAATGATTTTCATTAGTTTTTAGGAATCTGGCGCCATATTTATACTTATGTGTGCTCATGAACCATTTTTAGAGTGGGAAAGTATCGATTTGGATTATTTTTAGCCCTCTTGAAATGTATGCCAAGAACAAGATATAATAATGTGACACTTCTTTGATATTATTGGTTTGATGTGCTTCCCATTATTATATTTGACAAATTATTGTCTTGAAATAAAAATTTTGATGTTTTTATAGCAAAATGATTTGATGTTAGTTGATTATTGCTTCTGAAAATCGACGTCCAAACAACCATCATATAATAAACATTCATTCTCATATTTGACAACCTTTTATAAATCACAATCCACATTACCCATATAGATATCGTTACAAATATGATGAAAAAAGCTCCCAATTCCATTGCAGTTTCTGCTTTCTACCATTGTTCTTGTAGATACTCAACCATCTTAGTTTGATCCAAATGCACCAGTCCTTCAGAAGCTATTTTCTAAGAAGACAAAAAAATTGCATCCAAGTAAATGCACCAGTCCTTCAGAAGCTATTTTGTGATGATGTTGCAAAGCATTGCACCCTTTTTTTTTTCTTGGGTTTGAGTTACACTTAGACTGTTGAATCACATTTTCTCATGTTCGGTTTCTTTTAAAGTTAAGTTCTTAGTGAATGATTTTCATTAGTTATTAGGAACCTAGCGCCATATCTATACTTATGTGTGTGCTCATGGACCATTTTTAGAGTGGGAAAGTATTGATTTTGATCTTTTTTTCATTCTCTTGAAATGTATGCGAAGAACATGATGTAATAATATGACACCTCTTTGATATTATTGGTTTTGGTCTTTGTATTATGGTTGTTTGAGAAATTGTCTTGAATAAAGAATTTTGATGTTTTTATAGCAAAATGATTTGATCTTAGAAGTATACACTAGATAAGTTGAAACTTCTATCTCTTGTTGCAACTACTTGTATGCTTCTAGTTTACTGATTATTGCTTTTGAAAATCAACATCAAAACACCCATCATATAATAAAACATTCATTCTCATATTTGACAACCTTTTATCAATCAAAACAGAGATTACCCGTATAGATATCGTTACTAGCTAGGAAGAAGGAATAGTGGATATACAAATATGATGAAAAAAGCTCCCAATTCCATTGCAGTTTCTACCATCATTCTTGTAGCTACTCAACGGTCTTAGTTTGATCCAAATGCACCAGTCCTTCAGAAGCTATTTTCTAAGAAGACAAAAAAAATTCATCCAAGTACCCACTGAACATGCGTTGTTTTATATCACATTGATTCTTCATATCAACTGCTATCTTATTCACGGCGGTCTTGGTTTTTTCTGACAATCTAGAAAAACATGCTTGCATCTCAACCTTTTTTGATGCAGGCACATTGGTGAGTAGTAATTTTATATTTTGCAGTATGCAGAATATCTCTTTAGTATTACCCCGTGGCCAAATATTCATTCGGAAATCTTTATCAGCAAGTGTCTTCTTCCACTCCACATTAGCCGTTTTAGTCTCAGTATAAGCTTCCACTCCCTCTAGAATCTTCCATAAATCTGCCATAAGGCGGTGTGCCGCTTTGGTGATTTTTATAGCTCTAGCATCTTCATGTGAGACCATTGTAAAGGTCGCATTTGAAGCACTGTCGAGCAAATATTTTGTAACTTCAACAGCCAATTTTATTTTCATTGCTTCTTGCTCCTGATCTGGTTGAGTTCGAAATATATCTAAACTACTCTCTAATGGATAAGTCTCTAAATCCAGTGATGGCTGAGTCTCTAAACTTGGATAAATCTTTAAACTCTTTAAGCTAGGAAACGGGGAAGGTTGATGTGAGGTAACTTCTTCTGAGGTAGAAAGAAGCTCGACAATCTCCAAGGTAAGTGCAAGAGATTTGACACTCTGGAGATGTTGAAACAGATCAAAGATTTTATGAACATCTGTCTCTTGCAGAGAAGATATACATAGATCCACCTTCTCCAAAGAAGGGAATCCATCCAAGAATAACTTGGGAAAATAAGAACCTTTGATGCATAAGTAGGTAAGGTCACGTGCAGAAACTGTAACCCCTGACAGTTCACTAATACCACTACCGTCTTGCTCCTCCTTCTCCAGTTGAGGTGTGTCCACCAATATTAGGTTCTTCAGTTGAGGTGTGTCCACAAGTACAAAAGCCACATTCCAATCTACTTTTTTTAAAGTGAGACTAAGAAGTTGGGAATTAATTATAGTGAAACCATCAGAGTCGTGATCACGTTCAAAAACATGACTTCGCTCTAAGGTAAGATTCTTCAAGTTGTGACACATGGCTAAATTAGTACTGCAGTTATACAATCCGACTCCATGGAGGTGTAATGTAGTTAAAGCTGGGAGATCCCAAGGGGAATAATGGGAACCATCAAAAAAGGTCGAAGTCATTATTGTGAGATGTTTGAGCGACTTAGAACTTAACAGAGAGGGAGGAATTTCAAAAAATCCAAGCCGACTATTAATAATCAGTTGTTGGACATTGTGAGAGAATGCGTACTCGAGTATTCTTTTGACACACAATTCAGTATTTTCTACAGAAAGGTCCAGGCTGACAGAAGACACGTCAATCTTATTATTGCGGCCAGATAGAACATTGTTAACAAATTCGTGATAGGGTGGTGAGGATCTGCTATATAGTTCGCACCTTGAAAATTTGAGATTGGGCATTGAAGTCCAAATAAACCTCCACCGAGATGACAAAACACTTAATCTAATACAATATTCGATGTCAACATCCGAGAGGATTATATATATAAGATCATCTGACAAACTGCTTAGTCTGTCAACTTCTACATCCATTATCTTCCCACTCTGCATGGACCTAAAAAGAGATTTTGACGATTATAAAATCTTCAGCCTGATTATATTCGTCACCGATCAAGACTTAGGGTTCTTGGGATTACGAATGTGAATGAAGACAATATATATAGAAAAGTTATTAGGGTATTTGAGATTTGGCCCAAATAATACGCATCCTGCAGGCCCAACATACTATGACATGACCCAACTCCTCATTGTTCTTTTTTTGCAGACAACTAATTCCTTGGCCAAGAGCTTGCAAATGGTTTATTTATAGACCACTCAAAAATCTAAACCAATGTTCATAAAGAATTGGACATGAGTTTGTTTTTAAGGCTTAGGATACGTTCTTTGCTTACTGCATTCAATTCTATAAAGTCGACATGAGAAACTTTAGTCAACCTACAACGCATGTGAAAGAAGAAGAAGAAGAATAAATCGAGATTGATCAAAGAAGACTGCCAACTAATTATGACCCTGCAACATTTGATCCAACTGAACACCGCAGCCCTCCAACAGACCGTGTATGGAGACTAGTAGATGAAATGTCATCACTTACATTAGCCGAAGTTGCAGAACTCTCTTCAATAATGATGAAATAGATGGGTATGGTGTTGGTTTTATAGACAAAATAATAATAGTCGTGTGTTAGGATCGAACTTGAGATCACGGGATTGCACACAATACGTATGAAGAGAAAATGTAATAATTATTTATAAGATGTTATAATTACTTATTAAACACAAAA
Source organism: Artemisia argyi (assembly GCA_030686995.1). Classification (NCBI taxonomy): domain Eukaryota; kingdom Viridiplantae; phylum Streptophyta; class Magnoliopsida; order Asterales; family Asteraceae; genus Artemisia; species Artemisia argyi. The sequence goes on from JARVZY010004309.1 coordinate 9,413, forward strand.
CAAATAATAATAATTAGTATTATTGATTAATGACTAATTATTTATTAAACGAAGATTAGGAAAGTAATTACTAGACAAAACATGAAAACAAGAGAAGGTTCCGGAATCCCCTAGGGGGTGCCATAGCCGATCGGCCCAAGGGGTAAACCCACCTCCATTGTGCCTTGAGCTCCAAGTTTTGTGTAGTATATAAGCAAACCCAAGATGTAGGTTTTTCATAGAACTTGTACACACACATCTTGGTGTTTTCTTCTCCCTTTTCTTTCTTGGTCGATCCATCAAACGAACACCCCTAAGGGTTTCGATTTTCTTGTGTCAAAAAAGGGTTTTGTGTTTTATTACTTGCAAATACTTTTCTTGAATTAGTACGTGTGTACAAGAACGTGAATCAAACACACTATTGTTTGATTCTTGGATTGAATTACAAAAAGGTAAGGGGTAATTCATATAATCCTTATAAACCCTAATTAGGGTTCTTGGTTCCGGAAGATTGCATTGATTCTTGTTCGGGCTAGAATCACAAAGGTACGTTTACGATTTAAATAATTGATTAATTAATTACATGTTATTCGATCTATTATAATTGCTTCCGCTCATGCTCACTTTGATGTACTTGGTTTATTAATATGAATGTCATGATATAATAATTCCAACAGTGGCATCTAGAGCCGTTATAATGTGTAATTAATTATCGAAACGCATAAAAATTGGATCTTGATTCGTTTAGTTACATGTTTTTAGGGTTTATTTGTTAGAATCCCTAACCCTAATTTTTTTTGGGTCGAATGACCTTTAAGGGTTATTAGGGTTTATGGTTTTTAATTTTTAATTTGATTAGAAACCCTAGGATCTCATGTAATTGTTATGCGTTTTAGTAAACGATCTTGGTGCAATATGTTAATTGTTAAGCTAAATCCATGAAAAAGTGCATATTTGCATGGATTTTTATTGTGTTATTATTTAAATTGTTTAAATTGGTTATATATATTAATGGTTAAGTTATATTAAAACATGTAAATTTTAATAGATGTCGAATTGGGGAAGACTCCAATATTAAGTAATCAATTATGTGCTATGTGGTATTTATTTAATTTTGGCTTACGCAATCGATTTATCGATGTATGTGTCTCTTTTTCCAAGAAAAGAAAGCCCTAATTGAATTAATACGTTATACACCTAGATTTGATTATTAATAGGACTTTTGAATAAGATTTGCATGTGACTACATGTTTTATACATATTTAATTGTTATGATTATGTATATGTGTTTATTTAGTTGTTTTATTTTTTATTGTATATTACTTGTTTTGTTTATTTATTGTGTTAGACATGTTTATATAAACGAAAAGGGTAATTTTTTGAATAGAAAAATAATACGGACTAAATAATGGCGAAATTGTTTTGGTTTTTAAGAGTTTAAAATTTCAAAGGATTGGTTGATTGATGTTTTTGTACGTAATGGTTAAATAGGCTCGACTGAAGTTTACACACTATATGATGGGTATAAGGATGGCAACGCATTAAATTGTGGCCTTAGATAGACAACATTCTATCTTAACGCTCGTTTGTGTGTAAATTAGACTTACCGAACAACCATTACATGTACATTGTCATCTTAAGGGTGAATAATCCACAATTCCACAATGATTATCCGAAACACTAAGCTTTCGGGCTTATGCAAAAGTACGATATAGTGGACGATAATTGATGGTTATTCTTTAATTGGTGAACCCGATACCTCAATCAAAACTTTGTTATTTTACTCTTAGTAAATTGGTAATAAAAATGTTTTGTAAAACCAATGTTATGAAGTTGTATGCATGCTTCTTCATACATTATTTTGATCACATCAAAATATTAATACCCTTATAAAATTAAGTCAAATGCCATCTAATTAAGAACACTTGAAGTTGTAATTTACGTCATGAGAGTACTTGGCGAGATTGCAATGGAGAGGTAAATTTCATAAATTCATTGCTAGCAGATCAACTGATGTGATGGATTTGTGAGTTTACAGTTTTTAAGTTAGACGACTTAAATTGAGTAGGAAGTGAGACTTGGACTCAAGGAATTAAGATGGGGACTAAACATGCTTACAATACAAATGTTTTGTGATTGTAAATCCCATAAATCTAGGAATTGGACAAATGTTATGCCAATTACTTGTACGACAAGTTACCTCATATTGTACTTTCATTACTAGCAGATCAACTGATGTGATGAAACTATGTTTATGGAGGATCCTAGTTTTCAAGATTATTCTATGGATTTTTTTTCCTTGTGTATTTTAATATTCTTGAAAAATTGTATTATAAAAAATACTAATGTTTTGAACTTTCTTTATCTGTAGAAATGGCTCAAACTGATAACACCAACTTTCGTTCTGTGTTCAAAACTTATTTTGAACGAGAAAAATTGACTGGCTCGGAAAATTTCAATGATTGGTACCGTTCACTAAGGATTGTCCTGCGAGTGACTGGTCAACTTGAAATCTTGAAAACGCGTTGTCCTGCTGAACCTGAAGGCGAGGCAGCAACTGATGCTGCTAAGGCCAAATGGAATCTTGATTGCAAGGAACATATTGATGTGGCCGCAATGATGTTAGGGGCAATGTCCATACCTCTTCAAAGGCAGTTTGAGGAGTATTTCCCCATGAACATGACTGATGAACTTAAGAAACTCTATGAGAAACCATCAAATGTAGAGATTTACGATTTGATGGAGGCTCTACATGGTTGTAAGCAAGGGGATGGTGAACCTGTGAGTGCTCATGTGTTGAAGATGAAAAGTTTCATGGATCAACTACAAACACTTAAGAAACCCTATGACAATGATATGGCTGTGAACTTAATCAATAGGTCCCTTAACAAGGATTTTAATGGTTTTGTGAGGAACTTCAATATGCATTGCGTGGGGAAGACAGTAAGTGAATTGCACGCACTGCTCATTGATTATGAGAAAGGGTTGACACCAAAGGCTCCTACGCCCCAAGTTCTTGCTATACAAGGGGGTAGAATTAACAAGCCAAATGCGAACAAGAAGAAGGGTAAAGGAAAGAAGAAGGCTGATAAGAATAAGCAGGTTATGGCTTATCAACCACCTCAACCTAAGAAGAACCCTCATGTCAAGAATAATCCAAAGAAGGATCAAGGATGCCATTACTGCAAGGTGATGGGCCATTGGAAGAGGAATTGTCCTCTTTATCTCGATGACTTGCGAAATAATAAGGTTAAGAAGACTGGGCACATGGGCGCCAACACTTCAGGTAACTTATTTGTCATTGAATTATTTACTTTATCTCATAAATTAAATTCCTGGGTATATGATACTGGATGTGGTATTAATATTTGTAATACACTGCAGGGGTTTAGAGAGGAAAGGAGACTAGCTTATGGGGAGCAATTTCTGCATGTGGGAAATGGAGCACAAGCAGCGGTTGAAGCCATAGGAATGTTTGATTTAGTTTTACCTTCGGGTTTAGTACTTTGTTTAAACAATTGTCATTATGCACCTTCTATAATTAGAGGTGTTGTTTCCTTTTCATGTTTGTTGGATCTTGGTTTTTCTCATACTATTGATGGCAATAAAATTTCTGTTTCTTTAAATGGTGTATTTTATTTTAATGCTGTTGCTATGAATGGTGTGTTTGAAATTGATATGAATAATTGTGTGACTTCCAACAATAATAATAATTCGATGTACAGCATAAGTAAGAGAATGAAGTATGACTTGAATTCGTCTTACCTTTGACACTGTAGACTTGGCCATATAGGCAAGACTCGCATGCAAAAGCTGCATCGTGAAGGGCTTTTGAATAATATCAATGATGAATCATTTGATAAATGCGAATCTTGTATTTCTGGAAAGATGACGAAGAAACCTTTTCATAATAATATGGAAAGAGCTTCAGATCTACTTGGTTTAATACACACGGATGTATGTGGACCACTTAGACATGTGTCAAGGAGAGGTGTTGTCTACTTCTTAACTTTTACGGATGATTTCAGCCGTTATGGTTATGTTTATTTACTTAAACATAAACATGAGGTGTTTGAAACATTTAAAGTTTTCAAAGCAGAAGTAGAATTGCAATTGGGAAAGAAGATTAAAGCTCTTCGTTCTGATCGAGGTGGTGAATACCTTAGTCAAGATTTTAAAGATTTCTTAACTGAGAATGGAATTGTCCAGAATCTCACATCTCCATATACTCTACAACAAAATGGTGTATCTGAGAGAAGGAATCGTACATTGTTAGACATGGTTCGATCAATGTATAATCTTACTAATCTTCCTTTGTCTTTTTGGGATTATGCTCTTGAATCAGCTGTTTGTATTTTGAATATGGTTCCCACCAAGAAGGTTGATAAGACACCATATGAGATATGGACTGGAAAAGCTCCGAACTTGTCTTATTTAAAGGTCTGGGGTTGTGAGGCGTATGTTAAACGTGACTCACAAGATAAACTCCAACAAAGATCTGTGAAATGCATTTTTGTAGGATACCCTAAGGAAACTATGGGTTACTACTTTTAGTACCCACCTGAGAACAAAGTGTTTGTTGCAAGATATGGTGATTTTCTTGAAAGTGATTTTGTGGTTCAAAGAAATCAGTGGGAGAGTAAATGATCTAGAAGATGATCTAAATAATGCATTACCTTCAGAAAACACTAGCACACTTCCTATAGAACCGGAAAGTCTGGGTCCTCCACCGGAAGTTGAAGTAGTTCCCATTCGCAGATCTTCAAGATCTGTGACAGCTCCTGACCGTCTATGTCTTAATGTAGAGGTTGATGAGCATACACTAGGGGATCTTAATGAACCTACTAGTTATAGAGCTGCCATTAATAGCCCTCAAAAAGCTAAATGGAAAGCTGCTATGGATGGGGAAATACAATCCATGCATGACAATGAAGTCTGGGAAGAAGTTGACTTACCTCCTGGTGCCAAGTTAGTTGGGAGTAAGTGGCTTTACAAAATCAAGACTGACATGGATGGATATGCACACATTTATAAGGCTCGTCTAGTTGCTAAAGGTTTTAATCAAACTTTTGGAATAGATTACGAGGAGACGTTTTCTCCTGTAGCAGACATAAGAGCTATAAGAATTCTCATAGCTATAGCAGCATACTATGATTATGAGATTTGGCAAATGGATGTGAAAACCGCGTTCTTAAATGGTCATCTAGATGAAGACATCTATATGGCACAACCAGAAGGGTTTGAAAATCCAGAATTTCCAAATCGTGTTTGCAAGCTTAAGAGATCCATTTATGGATTAAAGCAAGCATCACGACAATGGAACAAGAGGTTTGATGCTGAAATTAAAAAGTTTGGATTCACTCAAAATCTTGATGAGCCATGTGCGTATCACAAAGCTACTGGGAGTGATAATGTAACTTTCCTAATTCTATATGTTGATGACATATTGATCATGGGAAAAGACATTCCAAGTTTGCAAGAAGTTGTGACAACCGGCAGTTTAGGGAGCTATTTTAAAAACCCGCATTCCAATTTAAGTTCGTTTATAATTTTTATTTGAAATTTTCATTTCACAACGAACTTGTAAGACCTATTTTATGGATATTCTTAATTAATGACGTTATGGAATTCGTGAATTATGTTCATAATTCATTTTTGATTAAATGCTCGGTGATGTATATTTGAATTCTCACTTGGTACTACGTTGACTTTGGCACTAGGATTACCTAACAAAAGTTTATGATTCGTCTTAACGAGTCCGACTATATTTTTAATTAGTTACGAGATGTTTTCAAGAGATATTGAAGTTTAAAATGAGTTCGGGTTCGGGCCACATGTTTTTACATTTACCCACGTTACCCGCTCCACACCGTAGTAATATTATTATTACTATTATTATTATTATTATTATTATTATTATTATTATTATTATTATTATTATTATTAATATTATTATTATTATTATTATTATTATTATTATTATTATTATTATTATTATTATTATTATTATTAACTTTCAAAAAAAAAAATAATAATAATAATAAAAAGAGTTAACTACAAAATATGGTCCTTGTGGTTTTTTTCGGTACACAACAAACAAACACAACCTTTCCATCTCTCTCACCTCCATCTTCTTTCCCCCATCTCCTAACCCTAGCCGACCCCAACTTCCGGCCACCACCACTGCTCCACCGCCGACCCCCACACCACACGACCACCACCAATAGACTCCCCATCTCATCCTCTATCCGATCTACCCCTACACGCGCCCTAATTCTTACAATAACACCAATTCGAATCAAAATAATCACGAGTTCATCATCACCTTCTTGTTATTTCTTGAAGTTGAAGTATCCTTCGATTTGGTATTGTTTTGGAAGGTAGGTCGAGTTTTGACTCGATTTGTGGTTCGAATCGTGACCAAGGGTCACGAATTGATGAGATCCGAGTGGGTTTTCAATTTAAAACGTGATATATTTATGGGTTTTTGATGAAACTACGTTTTCTAATGGTTTGGTATTCGGGGTTTAGTTTTTCTTGTGGGTTCGAACGAACCGTGAGTCGAAGACTCACGGCTTGTTGTGGGATTCGAGCCTATGGCTCGATTAACTTGCTCCTTGTGGCTTGGGAATTTTGGTTATCATGTTGCTTATGGTTGACATTGGTTCGACTCGATGGAGTCGAGGCCTCATGGCCGTATAAGGTTATTGATGCCGAGACCCAAGTGGTCGAATGGCAGTTTTGAGTGTAGCTCTTGGAGCTTATTTTGATGACATATGAGGTTGTTGATTCGAGTCCTCGTGACTCGTGGTATTGAGCCGTGACTCAAGTGAGTCGAGGGTTCGGGTTTGGCTTGGTAAACCGACCCGAACATTAACTTTGTTGATGTTATTTCTTGTAATAATTGTGAACTTAATTTTGGCATTGTTGCGGCATTATATTTTCGGCCGAATGCTTAGTTGAGTCGAGACCTTTTGTGGTCTCGACAAGGGATTATTGTTGAATTGTGAAGTTGTTGACGAAAAGAGATATTGGGGACCGATTGTGAGACGGTCGTTAGATTGACGGAGATAGGTTAGTCGGGTGCCGTAGTCGGACCCTATTGTTGTAGCATGTGGATTGAGATTGTGATTGGACGGAGATTTGTTATTTTATGACTTTACTTATTATTTTTGGACTTAGACAATGAGCCGAGAGTCATGACTCGGACATGTGACCATTTCGTATGACTCGATAACTATTAAAATTAAAACGAAGATAATAAAACTCGTAATAATAATTATTGATAATATGAACGTTTATATGAATATATATACGTGAATAACGTATATATAATTATATAGGCGCGTATATTAATAATAATAATAATCACGAGTCGTATTATAAATAATACAATTAGATATATATTAGGCTACGTAAGTGGCGTAATATTATTGAACGTATTATTATTATAAAAATTGCGTTATAAAACGGGAAACTCCCGACAATTATTAAACGTTTAATAAAAATGTCATTTCGGATATATATAACGGTTAAACTTATTGAGTTATGCGAAATCGTTGTCACTCGGGTCCAGGTAAGTAACTATTTGTGACGTTCGTGTTGTCACGGATATATGACGACTAATATAGACGTTTTCTATAAATAAATAACCACTTAACCGTAAGGTTGAGCCGGGTTATTTGGCTATATGAAATGAATATATTAGTGGGCATCGTATCCTACGACGCCCATAGGTTGTAGTATATGTAAAGTGTAATAAATTGCGAGTGTATATATCGGGAAATCTGGCCAATTTGACGATATATATGAGGAATTTATTAAACTATGATATATACTATATAGTATTTATGTGCTATGTGCTTTAGGTTGGGTGTAATCTTGGAACGGTATGTTACGTAAATAAATATGAGGATTATCAAATCGACGGACTTGATAAACTTCGGCGATTTATTTAAATGATATATTGGGCTAATATTAGATCTATAGTTTATTTTATTATTCTATATGTGATCTTTTTGGTTTGTTTTGAGTCAACCCACTACCCGTATGGATACCAAACGCAAATACACCAAACTAATACGAAATGGATTTTCGGAAATAAAACGGATTCTCGTCCGGGTTTGGGAATATTATAAATTTGAGGAAATGATTCTGAAAGAGTTAATATTGTTAGGTCGTGCCAAGTCCGTAGTTGCTGTTTCGTGAGTTATCATACATCTTATTTCTACCGACTTCTTCTTGCTATTTTCTGGACTTGAGGTGAGTCATAGCCCCACGTTTTACTCTTGAACTATGTTTTCAATACTTGGGGTGAGAAACGTGCAAATTATTTATGTGGACTATTATCGCTTTTATATTCTTTCTAAACTTGCTATGCGTATGGACTAGGATCTATTGTCAGCTTTAGTCACACATGTTGTGTGTACTATTCAAGGTTGGCTTATTTGGTTATTGGTGGATTGTCAGCTTTAGTCACATATATGTTGTGTGTACTATTCAAGGTTGGCTTATTTGGTTATTTGGGATTGTCAGCTTTAGTCACATATATGTTGTGTGTACTATTCAAGGTTGGCTTATTTAGATACTGTAGTGTGCACCTATAGGTTATTAATACTTCGGAGATTATCCGAGTTATTATTGGTATGCGGGGGCTACCCGAATATCTGACTTTTAAACCTATGATCTCACCAGCGAAAGCTGACTTTTAGCACGTTTTCTCAGGTAATTAAGTGTTGAGATGCATGCTTGGAATGGAAGGCTTGGCCAAGGCTCGCGGTTTATGGATCTATTTTTCTAAACTCTGATAACTAAATTTGGACCTACTGTTATTTTATTTTGGGCCTGACTCTGAATGATGTTGGAATAAATGTAAACCTTAAAACCCCGTTATGGTTGTGTTTTTATTATGTTTACTTTATCTCGTTCTATATTGTCTTGTGTTGGATACCAATCCCCGTAGCACCCCGAAAGCTTGTTGAGTCTTCCGCTGTATCAAATTTTGGGGGTGTTACAGATTGGTATCAGAGCCAAGGTTATAGAGAACTAGGTAAATAAACGCCTAAACTATAACCGTATTTTTATAGAAAATGATCCTTGACCATCGCCCGCCAGCCCGCCAAGCCGAAGCATCTTCTATTATTTGAGGTATTATGAGATATTTGTGATGATTTGAGGTTTATGGATTTTAGTAATAAGATGGCGTTCTCGAGGATTTATATGGTCTATATGTTTTATAAACATTTTAGTAATGCGGTGTTTGAAATTCTTTTATTGAGATTATATATGGAACTATTTGATGAGTGTATTTGGTATGGTATTTTGAGTTGTGATATAGTTGTTTTGAAACACTTACACCTACCCTACGCCGTTGTCACAAACCGTGGCCTCCCATATGCCCGATGTCGTCGAGGATATTCTTACTGCACCGGTTTTACCTGCACAGTTCACTATGACATCTGATGACCCTTACCAGATGGCCATGTCTTCAGCTACTGTACCACAGGCAGCTTCTACTTCAGTACTACCTGCTGCATCTACGCAGGGACCCTCATCTTCTCTAGGGCTCCCTGGTACATCGAGGCAGCTTACTCTTCATCAGACTTTGGCTCGTGTGGCACCACGCTTTGCCCACCGAGCTACGGCGCACATGTCGGTACGCCCTACTCCATCACCTTTACAGATTGATGCTCATTCTCTTCTGTCTGAGGCGCCACCCACATCATTGCGTCGTCTTCCTAGATCACCTACTACATCTCCACATGGTTCACCTAGTAGGAGACGACGAGTGATGAGGTACTCTTCCGATGAGGAGGAGGAGGAGTACGAGGGTGAGGATGAGGCTGATGACCCTGAGGAGGAGGATGACCCTCAGGAGGCTGAGCAGGGTGATGATGATGACCCTGAGGAGGAGGATGACCCTCAGGAGGATGAGATGCCTGATGATGATGATGATGAGTTAGTACCACCAGCTCAGGCTGAGGAGCCTGATTCACCTGTACACCCGATTGAGCCTGATTCACCTGATCATCCGTTCTTGTTTGAGTTGCCACCTGGTAGTCCCGTTGAGTCGGATGCATCTTCTGAGGTTTCTGCTGAGCATGCAGAGTTGGGTGAGGTTGGCAGGTTGTGGGCTCGGATTACTGAGCTTAGTGAGAGAGTTGCACGTGTATCTGATCGACTTGAGAGAGTTATTGGAGAGTTTTTAGCGGATTTGAGAGTTGACATGACCGTCGTTGTGGGCAGGGCTACTGAGCTGAGGAGAGTTTTGATGGATGTCCACGAGCATATCGATAGTTTGCAGCGAGGATTTGTTACTGCTCGTGAGGCCGACCGCAAGCTTTGGCAAAGGAATGCCGAGCTAGAGAAGGAGGTGGCTGACCTCAAGAGAGACCGAGACACCCATAGCGTGGAGTTAGGATCGTTATGGAGGGATCTTGATGGCTTGAGGCAGGAGTTGAGGAGTCTCCGCCAGCCACGTGGCTAGTTGCTCGAGTTATGTTGTCTTGTGCTTTCTTAACCGAGGAGTGTTCGGTTAGAAAAGCTATTTATCATATTTTGATGTATTTTGCTCGGTATTCGTCTCTTTTGGAACGATTAGTATGTTTTGTGTTATCCGTTAGTTGGAACGATGTTAGATCGCTATTGTATGGTTGATGGTTATTAGTATATGGTATTATGTGATTTTGGGTGTTATGGAAACTGAGTCCTTATTCACTTATTTGTTGTTACGTGGTGTATTGTTGCTATTCTTTCCATGACTTGATTCGTTGAGATGTTTTGTTGAGCATATCGATAAGTTCTATTGGAGACTCATGAACTTGTGTGATGTTACAGATCAATGGCACCACGTCGAAACCCTGTTAGGTCTACCAGAACTGGTCCTGCTGTGACTACTCCTGTTCGCCGAGGTCGTCGACCTACTCGAAATGTTGAAACCCCTACTCCTGACAACCTGGACACCACTAACCGTAACAACAGGAATCAAAATGTTGATGTTCAGGGAGACAATGGTCATGTTCCACTTAATGCACCTACTGTAGATCAAGCAATGATCAACCAACTCGTGGAGCAAAGAGTTGCTGAACTACTAGCTGAGTCAAATCATTCCAACAATTCTGCTGGAACTTTTCCACCTGTCCGTGCTAATGGATGTCAATACAAGGAATTCAAAATTTGTGGACCCATTGAGTTTGGTGGAACTGAAGGAGTGGTTTACTTAGTCAGATGGATTGAGAAGACTGAGTCAGTGTTTAATGTCAGCGGTTGTGCGGAGAATACGAAGGTAAAGTTTGCTTCTTTTACTTTCAAGGATGAAGCTTTGACTTGGTGGAACAACTACCGAAATGCAGTTGGGAGTGATGTAGCTTATGCCATGACTTGGGAGCAATTTAAGTCTTTGCTGATTCAGACTTATTGCCCAAGGAATGAGGTCAAGAAGCTAGAGATTGAGTTTTGGAACCACAAGGTGAAAGGTACTGACATGGCGACTTACAATCGTCGTTACCAGGAATTAGCCTTGTTGTGCCCAGATATGGTGAAAACTGAGACTCAAAAGATCGAGAGGTATACTGATGGGTTGCCGGTAGCTACGAGGAATGATGTAATTTCTGCTAGGCCTGCAAATATCCATGAGGCAATCACAATTGCTCAACAACTGATGGATTCGTTGGAATTAGAAGAAGCTGATAAGGAGAAGAATGGAAAGAGAAAGAGAGACCGTCACTCTAAGAGTAATGATCACCGAAGCAAGAGACAAGCTAAGGCTTATGCTATTGGGAATGGAGATAAGAAGAATCAGAACGGTGATGCACCCAAGTGTGATCGTTGCCATCAGCATCATACTGGATGGTGTAGTGTGAAATGCCAGAATTGTTCAAAGAAAGGACACACAGCTAGGGACTGTAGAGCTCGACCTCTTGCTATGGTTCAAGCTGCTCCTGAGATGAGAAACAAGGCAGATGTTACTTGTTATGAGTGTAGGAAGAAGGGACACTATAGGAATGAGTGTAGAGAATCGCGGAACCGTGGAAATCAAGGCTCGGGTGGTAATGGGTACAATTATGGAAACCGTGGAGCTGGAGGAAACCGTGGATGACAAGATTTGGGGACCAACGTGTGGAAGCTGGAGCTGCTCAGGGAAGAGTGTATGCACTCGGGAACGAGTGAGGAGAAGATCCAAACGTCGTTACTGGTACGTTCCTTCTCAATAATCGTTATGCTTCCATACTGTTTGATACTGGTGCCGATAGGAGTTTTGTGTCCACTACATTTGCACCCTTACTAGAGAAACCCCCGATGGCCTTAGGAATTAGATATGATATTGAGTTAGCAAATGGAAACCTAGAAAGGATTAATACCATCATTCGCGGTTGTACGTTAAATTTCTTGAACCACCCTTTCAGCATAGATCTTCTACCTGTCACGTTAGGAAGTTTCAACGTCATCATTGGTATGGATTGGCTGTCGAAGTATCGTGCTCACATACTTTGCGACGAGAAGATCATGCGTGTACCATACGGAAAGGAAGTCCTAAACATATTGGGAGACCGAAAGGATTCTAGGAGCCCATCCCGATTAGCAGTCATATCTTGCACAAAGTTACCGAAGCTAATGGAGAAGGGATGTTACCTTTTCTTAGCTCAAATTTCTGAGAAGGGAGAGACGAAGAAAAAGGAAAGGTGCATTGGAGACGTGCCTATAGTTCGTGATTTTCCTGATGTATTTCCCGATGATTTGCCGGGGATCCCGCCGACTAGACAAGTGGAGTTTCAGATTGAGTTGATACCTGGTGCTGCACCTGTAGCACGAGCACCTTATCGCCTTGCACCTACCGAACTGGAAGAGTTGTCGAAACAATTGGCGGAGTTAGCCGAAAAAGGATTCATAAGACCAAGTTCTTCACCTTGGGGAGCCCCAGTCTTATTTGTGAAGAAGAAGGATGGATCGTTTCGTATGTGTATTGATTATAGAGAGTTGAATAAGTTAACGGTGAAGAATCGATACCCGTTACCTAGGATCGATGACTTGTTCGATCAACTTCAAGGATCGAGTGTGTATTCGAAGGTCGATTTGAGATCGGGATATCATCAACTTCGAGTTCGTGAGGAAGATATTCCGAAAACGGCTTTCAGAACCCGTTACGGGCATTACGAGTTTCAGGTGATGCCGTTTGGGTTGACTAACGCACCAGCAATATTCATGGATCTCATGAATCGTGTGTGTAGGCCTTACTTGGATAAGTTCGTGATTGTATTCATCGATGACATTCTGATTTATTCAAAGAGTGAGAAAGAGCATGAGGAGCATTTAAGACTCATTTTAGAATTGCTCAGGAAGGAGAAACTCTATGCCAAGTTTTCAAAATGCGAATTTTGGATTCCGACGGTACAATTTTTGGGTCATGTGATTGATAGACAAGGAGTCCATGTGGATCCTGCTAAAATTGAGGCGATAAAAGATTGGGCTGCACCTACAACCCCAACCGAAGTTCGTCAATTTTTGGGTTTAGCTGGTTATTACCGAAGATTCATTGAGGGATTTTCGAAGATAGCTAAACCATTGACCAAATTGACTCAAAAGAGTGTTACGTATGAATGAGGAGATAAAGAAGAGGAAGCGTTTCGATTGCTTAAGAAAATGTTGTGTAGTGCTCCTATCTTAGCGTTACCAGAAGGTAACGAGGATTTCGTCGTCTATTGTGACGCCTCACATAAAGGTTTGGGAGCCGTGTTAATGCAACGAGAGAAGGTGATAGCTTATGCTTCCCGACAGCTCAAAAAGCATGAGAAGAACTACACCACCCATGATTTGGAATTAGGTGCTGTGGTTTTTGCTTTAAGAATATGGAGACATTACTTGTACGGAACAAAGTGTGTTGTATTTACCGACCATAAAAGTTTACAACACATCTTAAATCAAAAAGAGCTCAACATGAGACAGCGACGTTGGATTGAGTTGCTAAGCGATTATGATTGTGAAATTCGCTACCACCCTGGTAAAGCAAACGTTGTTGCTGATGCTCTTAGTCGAAAGGAAAGAGTACCACCATTACGAGTTAGGTCATTGGGAATGACAATCGTATCGCCATTACCGTCTCAAATACTTGAAGCTCAAACGGAAGCGTTGAAAGCAGAAAATAGATCTGCCGAGAATATATTTGGGATGGCTGATAATGAGAAAGGATTTATTAAGCGTTCTGACGGATTATTATGTTTTGGAAATCGGATTTGGGTACCTTTATATGGAGAAATTCGGGAATTGGTTATGCATGTGTCGCATAAGTCAAGGTACTCCATTCATCCTGGTTCTGATAAAATGTACCAGGATCTTAAGAAGTTCTATTGGTGGCCAAATATGAAGGCAGATATAGCATCGTACGTTAGTAAGTGTCTGACATGTGCTAAGGTTAAAGCTGAACACCAGAGACCGTCAGGATTACTAACGCAACCAGAACTTCCAGTCTGGAAATGGGAGCGGATTACTATGGACTTCATTACCAAATTACCGAGGACAGCTAGCGGTTGTAACGCTATCTGGGTAATTGTGGATCGTCTGACAAAGTCTGCTCATTTCTTAGCTATTAGTGAAGATGATAGTGTGGATAAGCTTGCGAGGTTATATGTGAAGGAAATTATTTCGCGTCATGGAGTCCCGATATCTATTATTTCGGATCGTGATAGTCCTTTTACGTCAGCTTTGTGGCGATCACTTCAAACGGCTTTGGGGACGAGGCTTGATATGAGTACTGCATATCATCCCCAAACTGATGGTCAAAGTGAGAGGACCATTCAGACGTTAGAGGATATGCTTCGTGCATGCATCATAGACTTTGGTAAAGGCTGGGAGAAGTATTTACCCCTTGCGGAATTCTCCTATAATAATAGCTACCACACAAGTCTTAAGGCTGCACCATTCGAAGCTTTGTATGGCAGAAAGTGTCGTTCGCCTATTGGTTGGGCAGAAGTTGGAGATAGTCAACTTACAGGCCCTGAGCTTATTTTGGAAACTACAGAGAAAGTAACTCAGATTCGTGATCAATTGCAAGCAGCCAGAGATAGGCAGAAGAGCTACGCCGATCAGAGACGTAAACCTTTAGAGTTCCAGGTTGGAGACAAAGTAATGCTGAAAGTCTCGCCTTGGAAAGGTGTTATACGTTTCGGGAAACGTGGTAAACTCAACCCACGCTACATTGGACCATTCTTGATCTTAGAAAGGATTGGGCCCGTGGCTTATAGGTTGGAATTACCATCCGAACTGAGTAAAGTTCACGACGTGTTCCACGTGAGTAATATGAAGAAATGTCTTTCTGATGAAATGCCCGTCATTCCAATGAGGGACATTCGTGTTGATGAGAAACTGAATTTCGTGGAAGAACCGATTGAGATTTTAGATCGTGAAGTTAAACGACTCAAGCGAAGTCGCATTCCGCTCGTCAAGGTTCGCTGGAATTCCCGACATGGACCAGAATTTACGTGGGAACGTGAGGACGAGTTCAGGAAGAGATATCCGAAGCTTTTCACTTCGTAGATAAATTTTTCCGAGTGAAACCCGGGACGGGTTTCCTTCTGAGACGGGGAGGATGTGACAACCGGCAGTTTATGGAGCTATTTTAAAAACCTGCATTACAATTTAAGTTCGTTTATAATTTTTATTTGAAATTTTCATTTCACAACGAACTTGTAAGACCTATTTTATGGATATTCTTAATTAATGACGTTATGAAATTCGTGAATTATGTTCATAATTCATTTTTGATTAAATGCTCGGTGATGTATATTTGAATTCTCACTTGGTACTACGTTGACTTTGGCACTAGGATTACCTAACAAAAGTTTATGATTCGTCTTAACGAGTCCGACTATATTTTTAATTAGTTACGAGATGTTTTCAAGAGATATTGAAGTTTAAAATGAGTTCGGGTTCGGGCCACATGTTTTTACATTTACCCACGTTACCCGCTCCACACCGTAGTAATATTATTATTACTATTATTATTATTATTATTATTATTATTATTATTATTATTATTATTATTATTATTATTATTATTATTATTATTATTATTATTATTATTATTATTATTATTATTAATAACTTTCAAAAAAAAAAAAATAATAATAATAATAAAAAGAGTTAACTACAAAATATGGTCCTTGTGGTTTTTTTCGGTACACAACAAACAAACACAACCTTTCCATCTCTCTCACCTCCATCTTCTTTCCCCCATCTCCTAACCCTAGCCGACCCCAACTTCCGGCCACCACCACTGCTCCACCGCCGACCCCCACACCACACGACCACCACCAATAGACTCCCCATCTCATCCTCTATCCGATCTACCCCTACACGCGCCCTAATTCTTACAATAACACCAATTCGAATCAAAATAATCACGAGTTCATCATCACCTTCTTGTTATTTCTTGAAGTATCCTTCGATTTGGTATTGTTTTGGAAGGTAGGTCGAGTTTTGACTCGATTTGTGGTTCGAATCGTGACCAAGGGTCACGAATTGATGAGATCCGAGTGGGTTTTCAATTTAAAACGTGATATATTTATGGGTTTTTGATGAAACTACGTTT
>JARVZY010004310.1:0-26008 GCA_030686995.1 Artemisia argyi
ACTCGGAAATGACTTGATCCACTATATGTACATTAATCATATCTTAAAATTTTGATTTAGATGACCAAATGAAGCGTTAGAAACACGAAATACGAACCTTTTGGGAAGAGCGTCAGTTTGAATGTTACATTTAATGAAAACGGGTTATATAAATCATTGAAAAAAATCATTTTTCTTTTGATTTAACCAACTCATAACACTAACCATTTCAAATATGCAATGACTTCGTTACATCACTCTGCCATCGATTTTCATGCTGTCATCATAAAATTGGCAGCATGATCAGAACCCTAAATTTTTTTTGGGGAAATCATCTTAATATATTTTTATTTATTATGTTATAATCTATTTTTGTAGGTAGAATTTGATTTGGGAAGATTAACCAGGTTTGACAAGTTTCTATCGATTTTCATTCTTCAATTTAACTCTTAGTATATGATATGGATTGATGAAAATGATTATTTGTAGTTTATGTTCTATGTGTGTTTTTTATGCACACCAATTGTTGATAAATTGTGTTTTTGTAATTGTCATTTGTAGGGCAAAAATGAAGCACATGATGATTCATATAACCAAGAGATGATGTTATATATGATGATTCATCCGTTGTATTAGTTGAATTACAGGTTTGTATTTATTCACTTTCGTTTCAAGTAATTGTGTTTCTAGCCGGTCAATTGTGGTGCTTTTGTTTGTTTAACTGTGAGTTATGGTGATGTACAAACTAAATTAACAGTGATGTTTTTATGATACACGTGGTAATGCCCTTTTTATGATACATGTGTGTTTGATTTTTTATTAATGATGTTTATTGGATGCCAGAATCTAATACATGCAAATATTAATAATTATAGTATGTGGTCCTCAAATCCAAATGTGATCTCGCATACAACATACTTTCATCTGCCCTAATAATGATCTTTTCCGCTTAGTATGTGAAATCATCAGTACGCCTTTTTTTTAAATGTTATATAGTTGTCGCTTGCAGGGGCTCTTTTAAAGAACACTAGGGCTCATGGTTGCAGCATCACCATGTGCTTTGGCTGTCGCTCTCTTGGCTTATGCTACTGCAATCAGTGCATGTGCAAAAAAATGTATTGCCATTTCTAATATGAGACCTAATAATGTGGTCTTCCATTCAACAATACCTTTTCTAGAAAGAATCTTTAGGATCAATGGGTGTCGTGGCCAAAAATAGTAGTCTCATTATTGTTATCGACAATTATGACAGCTTCACTTATAACATTTTCCAGGTTCGTCTCTCTTCTTTATTTATGTATAAGAATATTGTCCCATGGTGAAAAGCTTGAGTCTCAATCATGATTTGTTACATTATAATCCTTTTATTTTTGGAGATGAGTCAACGACATGATTTTATCTGGTCACTTTACATTTATTATAGATATACAACACAAATTCCTTCTAAACTATTTCACGCGGTCAATTACTTGCACACGGCTGTTTGTTGACTTTTATACTAATACATTTTCTTAATATGTAGTATATTGGAGATCTGGGATGTAACTTTGAGGTATACCGAAATAATGAGGTTGAGGTGGATGAAGAAGGAGTGATTTATTAGGCAAGTAAGATACAAGTGGCTTTTAACAACGTAATTTATTTTCAAATTCAACGGACACTTCATCTATGGCAATTAATGATTACCAAGGTAGACTCTTATTTTTTGTTTTATTTTTAATTTTTTTCCATCTTAGCTAATATGAGATGTTATGTTTAGATCTTAGCTATTTGTTATATTTATATTTAGTTCTAAGTTGAAGCTTCTTGAAGCATGAGCAATGGTTACATTAATTTTTCTTAACTTGAATTGACATGTTGTATTACAAGAACAAGGATACTAAATACCGTTATGGTATGTAGGATATACGATTTTAGGACGTTTGCCAATAAACATAAGATGACATCATCACCGATCTAATGTTTTTTTTTTAAAGACAAGCTTCAAACTTTTAATATCCGATAACTTTTAGAAAGAAACAATAACAAGATTGGTATTATTTCTTCTCTCAATCGATGACAAAAGGAACACATGATTATGTCTTACCTTTTGAGCGAGTCCTTGAAGCGACTACCTTTTTGTTTCTAATTTCAATTCGTATAACAAAAGTGTAAGAAACCAAAAAGGGTGTGTTGGTATTTTGTGTGTTTCTTCATAAGGATGGAAAATCCTCGAATACTCACGGGGATCCCCAATCCCCATTGGGGATGGGTATGAGATGTAAAACTATTCCCTGATGGGGATGGGAGCGGGGATGGGAATGAGAAATACGATCCCACATTTTCCGCCCCATTGCCATCCCTAGGTAGATGTAAAATGAATGTATTTTTGCTAGAGCTATGCTACATCCACAAAAGAAGCACAAAGAAACATCCACAAAAATGAGGTCGCATGTTTTGATTGGGTTTGATAAAGTCTTTTTGTAGTATATAATTATTCCGAAGAAATACCGGTGAAAGAATTTCCCCGGGTCGTTTTCCCAACGAAGGTAGAATGGAATTTCGAATTCGGTTCGTAAATCGTGAAGTGAATGGGAATTATAATAGTGATTTTTGGAGTTTTAAGACTACAATAGCAAACGTAAACTAAAAGGCAACAATCAAGCATATAAAATGATCTAAAAGAGATAAATGTGAAATATGTTTGCTAAGTGACGTGAAAAATTCATTAAGTGTGGACTAAGGTTTGATGACGAATTATATTCCTTAAACGAGACTATTTTCTCACAACGTTGGTTTATTTTGAAAACAATCATTTAAAAAGAAAATAATTACTAGATGTGTAATTTGATTATTCTCCGGCTTTTGCCCTTCAAATAATAAAATCACAAATCTAAATAATCTCACTAATTATTAATCACAATCCCTTATTAATCCACACTTAAATCAAAAATCCATATCACTTAACAAACACTAATAAGCTACTTGCTATGCATACCAATTGAACTAATAAAAACAAATATTCCAACAAACATGATCATATTAATAAACTAATTATATAAAAGTGAAAAGGAATAGAAAGTAGAACCCGATCTAACGCGACGAGAATAATAAACCACCCGATTTTATAAACATGACAAATTATAAACTTTATTTCTTTAATAGCTTTAATATCACCAAATAGTAAATAAAGTTTTTGACTTTAATCACTAATTAGCTTTATAAAAACTAGAAAAGCTATAAGCTTTATTAATAAGCAAACTTATAAAACCCATAAGCTCCTCGCCTTATGTAGAGAATGATGAGAAACTAAGAAAGATCACAACTTTATGCAACATTAGTACAATTAAGCTCTTGAATAAACTAGATCTAGATTCAATAAGCTATAGAAAAGCTAATCAAATCTAGACAAACTAGTAATAGAACTAAAAAGCTAGAAAGCTAATAGATCTATACTAGTTATGAATCAACCAAAGCTAAAAAGCTAGATTGATTAGAAGAAAATAAGAGATAAGCTAATTAGATGAAAAGTATTAAGCTAATTTGATTTATTTAAGAAAAAGCTTTTAAAATAAAAAGAGATTAAGAGATATAAACTAAAAATTATTAAATCTAATAATACTAAAGAAGTTATGAAAAGAGATTAAGAAATAAAAGAAAAGTTTTTATTTAATAAGCTAATTTAATAAGCCACTAAAAGTTATTAAGCTAAAATATACTTTTAGATAAAAGAGAATGAAAATAAAAGAAAGAGATGACAATAGAAAAGAAAAGTAAGCTAAGTAACATCAAACATCTTCATCTTCATTGATAAAATTGAAAAATATTAATACAATGAATATTTGAAAAAGCTATTACAATAAAATAAACTAAAAACCATTATCTAAAAACTACACTAAAAACTACTACTAAAAATATAAAGTAATGTGTGTGATGTAAAAAATGGTGAGGAGAGAATGATTTTTAAGCTGCTCCCAATGATTAGTATTTATAGCCCTCCTCTATGGGATCTCGAACCTTCTCTCAATGCATGACAACTATGAAAGGGATGGATCTGGACTCAATAGCCTCTAAATTCATTGAAAATATCTTTAACAAACATGCCACTTGGCGAAGTTTTATTGGGTATGGTGCGTCATCAAAGAGTAAATGGCGGATTCTAATTGGACGAGAGAAAGTGGTGGTGCAGGACTAGTTCACGCGCCTCACTTGATTTTATTTTGGGGATGAGACTTCACGTGCAAAGTCTTCAAGAGCAAAATATTCAATGTGATGTTCTCTTTAAAAATATATTTGATGCTCAGGAATCAAGGAGGCTTCACATGCTCCACCACACTCCAATTAATATAAACAAAAAGCTAGACCATCTCTTTTCTTTATTTTGTAGCAGCATAAGAGTAAAAAGCTTGGGACCACTTTGGCTTTGATAAGTGATAACTTTCATTCTTCATTTGTTTTGTCACCATTTCATTCGCTGGCCTTAGTTCCATTTCATTCTTTCCTTCAATTGTGGCATGCATGCAAAGCAAATAGAGCTCACGTCATTTTGGCTAGCACATGGTCCATCAGTTGCTATCTCATTTTTTTTTTTTTTTTTTTTTTTTTTGCAATATGGTCTCTTTTATTTCTTTCATGCCATGTTATTCCAATAAAAAAATGCATCTCTTTTAAATGCTGGACTTGGACTTCAGTTTAATTTCATTGGGCTGCTCTTCAATTTCATTTCTTGGGTTTGAACTGGGCCAAAAATGGTGTAGGACTTGGAGCTGCTATTAATCTTTAAACTTCTATCTTTTACCTTGATGCTCCAAATAAAATTATAATTGATCTCGTAATTTCGTGCTCATTCCAATCTCGTGCTCGTGTTTTATCCATTTTTCTTTCTTTTTGTCCACTTTTCAAAATATCCGTACCTGCATAATCAAAAACACAAAAACGCATATATTTGGCATATTTGGCTCGATTTTTGTTCTTTTTAGTCCGGTTTTGGTCAAATAATAATGAGTGAATAAGCACTCACCAAAATCCCCCCGACTAAAGTATTGTCGTGTCCTCACGCAATGTGATCAATTCACGCTTTTGAGATAAATAATTTCAAAACTCTTCCTACTAACTTTGTAAAGTATCAAGGAGGTTCGAAAGGAGTAATAAAATCATTTATTCCCGAAAACGCTCCATTTTCCAAAATATTTTCCTTTATTCCTTTATTCCACTATCACTTTCTATTTTTGTATTTTTCATTCTTCACACTTGTGACGGTTTATTGAACTTTCATTATTTTGCAATAATTATTAGGGTCAACGAGTAGAAACACTTTTCATAGAAAAGTGACCGTAAGGATAAAAATCGTCATCCTTGATTTTTCACGAGCTCCCAAACTAAGCGTACAAACGAGATCACAGCTTATCTACAAATTAGATGCTAACACTACTCATAACAGTTACTTGTGGAAACTCCTTACTCCCATTTCCTAGGTTTTGTATCTCAATATTTTACTTTGTTGAGAAATGAATTGCTTCATATTTTCTCGTTTCAATATTTTTTAGTCCGATAGTGATACCTAAGTTAAAACGATAAGTAGTTATTCATTTTCTCTTAAGAACCACTGCAATAGAAATTCGGTCCACATCAAGGAATTTTTGGTACATACAATATCAAAGATATAAGTTGCGGAGTACAATCACGTGCACCTCATGTGACTGATTACTAATCACTAATCACATGCACCTCACGCGCCAACAACTTATTTACACATAAGCTCTTATTCGATACAACTTTCAACTTTCACTTTTCTTCATTTCACTTTTTCACTTTTTTCATACTTTTCACTTTTTTCTTTCTTTCTTGACATCAATGAAAGCTTATCGGGTAGCTCCAAAACCACATAGATAATCAACTTTTGACTTTTGATTTTTTTTTTTCACTTTTTGCTCTTATTTTTTATGTTCCTTGATATGTACCCAACTTCTAAAGTAAAAATTCTCTTAAGAAAACAAAGAACTAAATATTATTCAAACCGAAATACCACTAATTAACCTAGAACATCTATTATATATTGGTGACGTTTCTGATGGGAGTAAAAAGCCACAAGTACCTTTTATGAGCTCTAAAGAGAACCACTACTCCACGTTTAGCATCTAACTTCTAAATAAACTCTATCATTTCTCGCTCTTCGCAATTTAAGATTCCAAGTAATGAAACCCGCGAATACTTAGCCAATAATCAGCCACGCATATATAAAGTCAGTTACGGAAACTTGCAAATTCTAGAAGAAGAATTCGCGTTTTCTAGCTCCTGATGTAAAAGACTAGCGAAAGCTTTTAAGTTGCGCATGTATAAAGTCAAGTACGGGAACTTGCAGATTCTTAAGAAAGAATTCGCATTTTATTGCTCCTTGTGTACAAAACTAGCACAAGCTTATGTGATTATCATTGGTTAAGGGAACAAGCTAGGGCTCAACACACCCGGTCAAGTCAAAATATTTATTTCTACTCTCGCCAGC
Source organism: Artemisia argyi (assembly GCA_030686995.1). Classification (NCBI taxonomy): domain Eukaryota; kingdom Viridiplantae; phylum Streptophyta; class Magnoliopsida; order Asterales; family Asteraceae; genus Artemisia; species Artemisia argyi. The sequence goes on from JARVZY010004310.1 coordinate 6,461, forward strand.
AAGAAAGTCAACAAGGTGTCAAAAACACTTATTCAAACTTTATTATATTTTTGCTCAACTTTTTCAACTTTTTCTCATTTTTTTGTGCTTTTCCATGACTTTTTCTTCAAAATTTTTGAAATTTTCAATTTTTTCATTTTTTTTAGGAAAAATGGAGTTGCGAGAGTTCACGACAAAGTGCAAGGCAAAAATCAGATCGAACGATCACCCCCCAAACTAAAACAAAACATTGTCCTCAATGTTTAAAAGGTAAGGGTTCTCCTACATAAATCTAAGGCCGTTTATTAATTATGCCAAAAGATAAATGTTAGTCGATAAGATTAGGATATATGGATAAGCAACAAATGATGAAACTCGAGAGGAGACAAAACAACGAGCACGAGAGTCTACATTATTCGGGCAAATCCTGGACATGCACAAACAACCACGAAACACAAGATAATGGAAGAGGTAGCCCTCCTCACGTCACGTTATTAAGAAATAAGAAATTTAAGAAGATGAATGATAAGCATGGGGTGCCTCCCACGAAGCGCTTGTTTTTGTTCACCGAGTCACATGACTCGATCCCCGAATTAATTCGTCCTTGGGGAGAGCAGATGGAACGGACACCCGGCATGAAAAACGGAGATGCCGGGGTCAAAGACGGTATCCTCACTCCCGGTGGAGTGATAAAGAAGATAAGAAATCACAGAAAATGTGAAGAAGGGAAGAAAGATCTTAATAACAATGAAGATCCATTCTTCATCCTCAAAAGCAAATTTCATAATTTTTTTAATTTCAATATTCTTGTTAAAGCTCTTTGTAACAAACACCTCGGGAGGGTTGGGATTGTTTCTTCAATAAACAAACTCTTATAATAGAGTGCTCCTCCCCCTGGGTCAGGATCTTCCTCAAAATGATCATACTCCGGTGGAGATATGATATGAGTGAGTTCATCGGCGAACTCCTCAAGAAGATAATTATTCTTATGAAGTACGTCTTTGGGTGGTGGGACATGTGCGATACTTTGTGAGCTATAAATTTGCACCTCGTCCACTGTGGTTTCCGTGTCGGACTCATCACTTTCCTTAGTGTAAACATCAAATATTTGATTATCTGAAATTAGAGTATATTCTGAGTCGAAATCAAATACAGGATTAGTGATGGTCGAATTGAAGCTTTCATGAATTGAATCAAAAAGTTTCTTAGATACCCTTTGGATTGGAACAAAGTCATCAATATCCTCATGAGGATTGACTTTGACTTCTTTGTCCCCCATTGACAAGGTATCTAAAGATTCCTCAAGAGAAGCAACTTCAAGTTTAGAAACTTGGACATCCGGAGGTTGGACGTCTTTGATACTTTCCTTATCGGTAGGAAGAACCATGTCCTTTGTCACCTCGGTTTCACGTTCCACTACTTTAGGAAAAGAAGAAGAAGTAGTAGGAATCGTAAGTCCAGTATAAGCATAAATGTTCTCTAAAGTGTAGCCACCGGCGGCTGAACACTCGGAATAAGAATATGAATCACCGTAATTATTGTAACTTGGGTTGACGACTTGCACGGGCTCCGGTAGCCACAGTTTGTTTCGGGAAATGGGAACTCGCGATTTATTCTCGATGATAGTCAATACATCTTTTGGCGTTCGAGTCATAATATTGCCACCGGCGGCAGTATTAAGTGAATCTTGATCGGATGGTGTCAAAGAATTATAGAACGTATCGACTTGGTGTAATTCCGAAAAACCGTGATGTGGGCATTTTCTCATTAAATCTTTAAATCTCTCCCAAGCCTCGGCAAAAGTCTCATCAAAACGTTGTTGAAAATTAATTATTTCTTTTCTGAGCTCAATTGTTTTGGAATGAGGATAAAATCGATTCACAAACTTTGACGCCAAATCATCCCAAGCGGTGATTGAATTAGGAGGTTCAAAATCAAGCCATCTTTTGGCTGCTCCTTTAAGGGTTAACGGAAACAAGATTAATTTCACCACATCATCAGGCACTTGATTTATTTTGAAAGTTCCAGTTATTAGGTAAAATCTGCTGATGTGGGAATAAGGATCATCGTTTTCAAAATCAAAGAAAGGATCGATGAAATTAAGTAACTCGACGTTTATTTGATATTCATCCGCAAGAATTGGTGGAATAACTATGGCCTTTTCAATACGTACGGGTATTCGTAGTAATTCCTCCATACTTCGCGTATCCGCCATAAGAATTAAACATAAGAGGAGATAGAGAAAGGATTATCGGTTTAGAGGATTAAAGAAGAAGAATCAAACGATAAGAGGATAACAAGATTATTTATGGTTTTTCGTATCATAAAAATAAATCAAAATAAAATCGAAAATCAAATATGAAAAAGAAAAATATTTTTGGATTTTTATTATTTTTTTGAAAAACAAATCACAAACTTTTTTTTTTCTTTTTTATTTTCTTTTTTAAAACGTTACGTTAATCGTAATCGTTTCCTTCAAAACTACTCGCGACGAAACGAGAGAAAAGAATTTTCCCGCTTAATCGGTTGTTGAATTGAAGTAATCCGATAAACAACTAATTTCACGTTTTTCTTATGTTGAAAGGCTTATTTGGTTTACAACGCCCTTCCTTTCGGTCGAGTCGAGGCTGTAACTTTATTATTTTTTTGGTATTTTTGAAAACACTTTAGGAAAAGTGTTTTTGATTTTTCAATTTTTATATTTTTATAGAAAATATATACAAGAAAAGAGGAAGGTTTCCAAAACACGATTTTTTTTTTCAAAACGAAATTCAAAACTCACTTCAAACCTTCCCCGGCAGCGGCGCCATTTTGATAAAGTCTTTTTGTAGTATATAATTATTCCGAAGAAATACCGGTGAAAGAATTTCCCCGGGTCGTTTTCCCAACGAAGGTAGAATGGAATTTCGAATTCGGTTCGTAAATCGTGAAGTGAATGGGAATTATAATAGTGATTTTTGGAGTTTTAAGACTACAATAGCAAACGTAAACTAAAAGGCAACAATCAAGCATATAAAATGATCTAAAAGAGATAAATGTGAAATATGTTTGCTAAGTGACGTGAAAAATTCATTAAGTGTGGACTAAGGTTTGATGACGAATTATATTCCTTAAACGAGACTATTTTCTCACAACGTTGGTTTATTTTGAAAACAATCATTTAAAAAGAAAATAATTACTAGATGTGTAATTTGATTATTCTCCGGCTTTTGCCCTTCAAATAATAAAATCACAAATCTAAACAATCTCACTAATTATTAATCACAATCCCTTATTAATCCACACTTAAATCACAAATTCATATCACTTAACAAACACTAATAAGCTACTTGCTATGCATACCAATTGAACTAAAAAAAACAAATATTCCAACAAACATGATCATATTAATAAACTAATTATATAAAAGTGAAAAGGAATAGAAAGTAGAACCCGATCTAACGCGACGAGAATAATAAACCACCCGATTTTATAAACATGACAAATTATAAAGTTTATTTCTTTAATAGCTTTAATATCACCAAATAGTAAATAAAGTTTTTGACTTTAATCACTAATTAGCTTTATAAAAACTAGAAAAGCTATAAGCTTTATTAATAAGCAAGCTTATAAAACCCATAAGCTCATCGCCTTATGTAGAGAATGATGAGAAACTAAGAAAGATCACAACTTTATGCAACATTAGTACAATTAAGCTCTTGAATAAACTAGATCTAGATTCAATAAGCTATAGAAAAGCTAATCAAATCTAGACAAACTAATAATAGAACTAAAAAGCTAGAAAGCTAATAGATCTATACTAGTTATGAATCAACCAAAGCTAAAAAGCTAGATTGATTAGAAGAAAATAAGAGATAAGCTAATTAGATGAAAAGTATTAAGCTAATTTGATTTATTTAAGAAAAAGCTTTTAAAATAAAAAGAGATTAAGAGATATAAACTAAAAATTATTAAATCTAATAATACTAAAGAAGTTATGAAAAGAGATTAAGAAATAAAAGAAAAGTTTTTATTTAATAAGCTAATTTAATAAGCCACTAAAAGTTATTAAGCTAAAATATACTTTTAGATAAAAGAGAATGAAAATAAAAGAAAGAGATGAGAATAGAAAAGAAAAGTAAGCTAAGTAACATCTTCATCTTCATTGATAAAATTGAAAAATATTAATACAATGAATATTTGAAAAAGCTATTACAATAAAATAAACTAAAAACTATTATCTAAAAACTACACTAAAAACTACTACTAAAAATATAAAGTAATGTGTGTGATGTAAAAAAAGGTGAGGAGAGAATGATTTTTAAGCTGCTCCCAATGATTAGTATTTATAGCCCTCCTCTATGGGATTTCGAACCTTCTCTCAATGCATGACAACTATGAAAGGGATGGATCTGGACTCAATAGCCTCTAAATTCATTGAAAATATCTTTAACAAACATGCCACTTGGCGAAGTTTTATTGGGTATGGTGCGTCATCAAAGAGTAAATGGCGGATTCTAATTGGACGAGAGAAAGTGGTGGTGCAGGACTAGTTCACGCGCCTCACTTGATTTTATTTTGGGGATGAGACTTCACGTGCAAAGTCTTCAAGAGCAAAATATTCAATGTGATGTTCTCTTTAAAAATATATTTGATGCCCAGGAATCAGGGAGGCTTCACATGCTCCACCACACTCCAATTAATATAAACAAAAAGCTGGACCATCTCTTTTCTTTATTTTGTAGCAGCATAAGAGTAAAAAGCTTGGGACCACTTTGGCTTTGATAAGTGATAACTTTCATTCTTCATTTGTTTTGTCACCATTTCATTCGCTGGCCTTAGTTCTATTTCATTCTTTCCTTCAATTGTAGCATGCATGCAAAGCAAATAAAGCTCACGTCATTTTGGCTAGCGCATGGTCCATCAGTTGCTATCCCATTTTTTTTTGCAATATGGTCTCTTTTATTTCTTTCATGCCATGTTATTCCACTAAAAAAAAGCATCTCTTTTAAATGCTGGACTTGGACTTCAGTTTAATTTCATTGGGCCGCTCTTCAATTTCATTTCTTGGGTTTGAACTGGGCCAAAAATGGTGTAGGACTTGGAGCTGCTATTAATCTTTAAACTTCTATCTTTTACCTTGATGCTCCAAATAAAATTATAATTGATCTCGTAATTTCGTGCTCATTCCAATCTCGTGCTTGTGTTTTATCCATTTTTCTTTCTTTTTGTCCACTTTTCAAAATATTCGTACCTGCACAATCAAAAACACAAAAACGCATATATTTGGCATCAACAGTAAAGGTGAGGGATGATTATTTTTGTGTTTTTATATTTTATAGAAAGCAAATTAAAATCTCGGGTTTGAAGGATTTGGGCGGAATTAGTTGCTAATCAACTAACCCAATACTAAGATGCAATCAAAATAAAATACTAGAAATGAAAATAAACTAATTTATACTAAAGTTGTGAGCAGTAATTAGAGAAAATGTGTTTACTTAGATTTCACTACTCCCTAGATATCTTTTACACGTTAATTACTTGTTATAATTGCATGGATGACGGATCGTATTCCTTAATACCATTCATGGGGTGGCACACATAACTCCCCAATTCTATGAGCTCTTATCTCCTCCTACACCATGCCCAGCACAACTATAGGGATTGTAAACAGTGGCTCATGCATTAAATACAACCAATAAAGACCTAGTGCGCGTTGGTTCATGTTTCTTAAGACGTTCAAGCATGTTACCAATTGGAGATCTGCCAGTTTTCTTAAGCCTAACATATAAATCATTCATCCAAGACAAGAATAAACAAGTAATCAACACATAATCAATATCAAGGTTTCATTAGATCTAAGCAAACACAAGATAGATCTAGCCTAGCATGATGGAATTAAGACAAGAACATGATATAGACAACCAACACATAGACATATTGATTGAATTAGAAGAAAACTTATCTTGATTAATCATGCAAGGTATCAAGGGGTTGGAACCATTGAAAAACCTGTAAAGCTACACCAAAATCGTACTTAGGGTTTCTCCCCAAAACTTCTCTCTTAAATGTGAAAAATTAGAAAACTATATATAGGAAAAGGGGTCTGACGGCGTCAAGACCAATTAGGTGCGCCGCCAAAACAATCCTCGGACTGCCTAGATCTACATTTGACGCCGTCAAGAACAATTTATTTCCAGGCCGTCATGACTTTAACTCTTGACGCCCTACCTTCATGACGCCGTCAAAACTCTTCTGGATCGTCATGGAATTTTAGTCTTGACGCCGTCAGGGAACTACTCTTGACGCCGTCATGCATTGTTCCCAGCATGGAAAATTAAGACTTTGGCGTTTTCTTCACTTTTATGCTCCAAAAACGTCCGAATTGCTTCCTTTTCCAAATTTCACTCCCAAAGTACCTAAAATCACAAAAGGAACGATTTAGGGCAATATTTGATCAAATAAATTCGGATTTGGGCTTAAATGACCCCCTAAAAACGGATCATTTTTCGCCTCATCATATACCCTTACACTTGAGATTTGCTTGTCCTCAAGCAAATGCGCTTTTATTCTACTCAAAAGACAAGTTAGGGGTCATTTACCACTAATATAAAAGTAATTACAACAAATAATCGTTCCACTAAAGACCGATAGACAAGCACGGAGGTCATACACAAGCACCTCACAAATAGTGTTTAGATACTCACATCTCTCGGGTGTAATAAAGTATAAATTACAATATGGAAACGGAAGATATCTCTCACTACCTGTCATAGCAAAATAGATTACCATAGGCTTGGGAAAGGATCAAACCTCCACCACGTGGCGTAAGCACCTAGGATAAACTATCAAAGAGGTCTTTTAAAGGGTTGTAACGTTAGGTGTAGGGATATGAAATACACGGTTTTGTTGGATAAAGAATGTTTTACTGGTGGCGAGTTAACAATCTTGGTTAATTACATGTACAATATGGCGTTGCTAAGCCAAGACTAGACTCGACTTAAGCTAATAAATGAAAAATAACAAAAACATAAAATGAACATAGAATGAAACGGGATGGTAGTCCGTATGTTTTTTTCTCTTTTCTTTTTTTTTTTTCTATATTTTTTTTCTTTTTCTTGATTTTTCGATTTTTTTTTTTTTTTTTTTTTTTTTTTTTTTTTTTTTTTGCATACACTCTTACCCTACCATCCAAAATAATACATCATAGGGGATGATCATTCCCCTTACACTTGAATTTTTACATACTTTACATTAAACTAATCTAATGACTCGAATTAAGAAAATCAAAACACTTGGAGCACTTTTAAGATTAACGTATATATGGGGGTAATAAATGATGTTCTTCCCCATTACTCCATAAATAAGTACTTACCCATGAGTCCCAATCGTCCCAAAATAATATGTACAAGGATATGACTCGACTTAGCAACCATGTAATCAATTAGAAAGTTAACTTAGGGTTTAACAAATAACAATAATGCACTAAAAATGAGCGCATACACGGAAGGCTAAGGCGATTTGGTTGTACATTTAAGTGGGGTGTAACAAATTCTTCCTTTAAGTAAGATGCTTAAAGTTAGAAACGAAAAGATAGGCTCGGAGGGGTGTACTAGGGGTTTCGTGTACTAAAATTGAGTACAACGCTAAAGGTGTGGGAAAAATTAGTTGACTTAACTAGCCAAGTAATATGACTTAAATGGTCAAGTAATTATGATACGGGTTTAACACAGGGGTAATCCTAATGCCTCTTATCATGTAGTAAATCCTACTACACGAATGTAGTCTCACTAGCGGTCTCGGGATGCATCACTAACGCAAGTTCTAGAATCTAAATGCTACCGGTACACTCATAAGCACTAATAGTAAATGCTTTTCCTATCAAATCTAAAGGCGAACCTCACATATTTGGGTGGAAAATTTTTCTGAATATACGGTTATGTGCTAGTCATACAATCTCCTATCCATGAGACGCTTGCTATGGCTAAAGTTTCACTCCTAAATGTTGTAAAAAATTTTAAATTTGGCGCTAAAATTGCACTAACAAGTATTTCTCATAGTTTTATTACACATCTACCATTAAACAAAACAAACTCAAGCGAAAGTGCATATGTAAGGTATCATCTTTTTACCCTCCCCTTACACTTAAGATGAACATTGTCCCCAATGTTCAAGTAAAGAATGTAAAAGTAAAAAGTAAAGAGAATGAAATCAAATACTCCCCTGATTCGCTCGGTATGGATAATAGGATGGCCAGGTTAAATCTTCCTCCAAGAAAATGAACAATCAAAGCTTCCATTCCAGAATATAAATCATCTTCTTGTCATACATAACCTGTAAAACCTGACAAAATAGACAAGACAACCTCGCGTAAAATCGGCGGCATCCTATATAAGTTACTAAATCCTAGAAAACAAGATAAGATATAATGCTTGTGGAATGAAGTTTGCAGATCTCCTGGAGATTATAAAACTTAATAATTCACAAAAATCATATGACTCCGTTAGAAAAACAAAACCGGTAAAATTTCCAGATTTTAACCCCTGACGCCGTGAAGAGTAAACTCCTGACGCCGTCAGAATTGACCTGCAGAAATTCTTATGTTAAGTTTCCGGAAAATTTATGGAAAAACTTGGTCCTACTTCCTGGAAAATCCTGCAAAACTTCATTATGACTCAATACAAGCATTTGACTCTAACAAATACGAATATACATGTTCATTTAATATTGTGGAGAATCATGATCGGTTTGTTTCTTAAAAACATATTTGGGGTTTCCCCTTACACTTATCTTTTGCAAAAATACCTTTAGGTGGAGTTAAGACTAGGCCAAAACAACAAAGTAAAGTATTTCCACATTTTAGTTTAGAAACATGATCTACCAACAATAAAAATAAAGCATGCATACGGAAGCAAATAACAAACAAACAAATAAAATCACACAAAACATGGGTTGCCTCCCAAGAAGCGCTTTTCTTTATTTACGAGTCTTGTAGCTAGACTCAAGGTCATGGGTCATCGTGTATCGCTTATGCTCACATAACCAAGTGTGAGCCATCTAATAGTCGCCTCATCTTTCTTATACTCGTCTCCTAACTCCAAGCACCCGCGATAGTTTTTTTATTCTTTTCATGCGTGTACTTAAGTCCTTTTCTCTTATCATTCTCACTTAGCATTTCCATGGGCGGATACCTACTACACTTTTCCATGGAAAAATCTTTGAACCTAGGGTGTGTGTGGGGCATTTGATAGACAAAATCTTCATCCCCATCCGAGAATGTGATTAGCCCTTCTATGAGTTTTTCATCGAGTTTGGTCAACCGTTTGAAGGGTTTTCCGAACACAACTTGGGTCAATTTATTATCAATAAACTCTCATAGATTCTCCATAACCATGAACTCAACAGGATAAACCAACCTTCCTACAAACACATGCAATGGTAATGCCTTAGCAATAATGTTTTCTCCTTTGTATTCTAACTAATCTACCATGATTTTATTGTATTCATTACGTGAGATTATGTTCATTGGAAGAGATGAGTTGAGATAGGCGTTAAAGCTCTTAAATCCGATCTTACAAGGGAATTGCATGTTAAATGAACTATCGCACTCAATCCTAGTTCTAGGGTCAACATACCTAAGAGGGTTTATTTCCTCTTCCATTCTATCCTCATTAATCACGTCACCGTCATCAAGATCCTCATCGGAGTCTGAATAGTAAAAAGGACTAGCCCTACGGTCATCATCATGATCAAACTCTTCTAGCTCAGAATTATTGTCAAAGTGGTGGTTGGGTGAGAGGTTAGGTGGGTTCTCATTCTCCACTAGAGGGAGTGGGGCTGGCATTTGGAAAATCCTACGACGAAAAACACGAATAACAGGAATCAAACGATCAATTGTATTGTTATCCATCGAAATAGTTTACGAACAAAGACACAAAGAAATGAGATAGACTAAAGGAAACCAAAAAATAAAAATAAAATCTTACTAGAAAGGAATCTAGCAAGTAGACCTAATAAAAAGAAATTCTAACCTAGACAATAACTATTCCCCGGCAGCGGCGCCAAAAACTTGATGCGTGGGAATCGCAACAGGCTTTACCTCTCGAGGGATCTCGAGAAGCTTACAACCCTCACCAGGCAGTGTACCTGATCGTTGTAGTGTAGTATAGTGACAAGTACCGGGGGATTGATCGTTCAGCTTAGGAATAGTGTCGCTAGGATTAGAAAGCCTAAATACTAGTTCTAAAGGTGAGGGATGATTATTTTTGTGTTTTTATATTTTATGGAAAGCAAGTAAAATTCTCGGGTTTTAAGGATTTGGGCGGAATTAGTTGCTAATCAACTAACCCAATACTAAGATGCAATCAAAATAAAATACTAAAAATGAAAATAAACTAATTATACTAAGGTTGTGAGCAGTAAGTGGAGAAAATGTGTTTACTTAGATTTCACTACTCCCTAGACATCTTTTACACGTTAATTACTTGTTATAAATGCATGGATGACGGATCGTATTCCTTAATACCATTCATGGGGTGGCACACATAACTCCCCAATTCTATGAGCTCTTATCTCCTCCTACACCATGCCCAGCACAACTATAGGGATTGTAAACAGTGGCTCATGCATTAAATACAACCAATAAAGACCTAGTGCGCGTTGGTTCATGTTTCTTAAGACGTTCAAGCATGTTACCAATTGGAGATCTGCCAGTTTTCTTAAGCCTAACATATAAATCATTCATCCACAACAAGTATAAACAAGTAATCAACACATAATTAACATCTAGGTTTCATTAGATCCAAGCAAACACAAGATAGATCTAGCCTAGCATGATGGAATTAAGACAAGAACAAGATATAGACAACCAACACATAGACATATTGATTGAATTGAAAGAACACTTATCTTAATTACACATGAAAGGTATCAAGGGCTTGGAACCCTTGAAAAACCTGTAAAATTCGCACCAAGTTCGTACTAGGGTTTCTCCAAAACTTCTCTATTTAAATGTGAAAAATTAGAAAACTGTATATAGGAAAAGAGGTCTGACGGCGTCAAGACAAGCCTTGTGACGCCGTCACCTCGCCGCCAAAACTATTCTCGGACTGCCTTGATCTACATTTGACGCCGTCAAGACTAAATCATTTCCAGGCCGTCATGACTTTAACTCTTGACGCCCTACCTTCATGACCCCGTCAAATCTCTTCTGGATCGTCATGGAATTTTGCTCTTGACGCCATCAGGGAACTACTCTTGACGCCGTCACCTACTGTTCCCAGCATGGAAAATTAAGACTTTGGCGTTTTCTTCACTTTTATGCTCCAAAAACGTCCGAATTGCTTCCTTTTCCAGATTTCTCTCCCAAAGTACCTAAAATCACAAAAGAAACGATTTAGGGCAATATTTGATCAAATAAATTCGAATTCGGGCTTAAATGACCCCCTAAAAACGAATCATTTTTCGCCTCATCAGATCTGATCCCAAGATCGGAGTCATCTCCGGAGTCATCTTTGAAGCGGTGGAGACGTTTGACGATGGCGCGTGTGAGTCAATCCATTATTACAAGAATCGATTTATAAAGTTAGCATCTTTATGTTAAATCTAATATGGGTTTGTTCTAATTTTAATATTTTTGTTAAATTTGAGATAGGTTTGTTAAATCTGAGATTGGTTTGTTTTGATATTATACTGAGATTTGAGGTTTTGAGAAAAATGTTTAGGTCGGTTTGGGTTGGATTATTTTATGATGTTGAATAATGTTACAAAAAGTAGATGTTAACTACTTTGCCGGAATAGACGTGGTACCGGAACATGGGTGTGGTGAGCAGTTGAGAGTGGAGGAGTCGAACAGGGGTGTGGTGAGCAGCTGAAGGTGGTGACAAGTGGCGGGGCAGAGAGAGTGGTGGTTGTTGGTGGTGAAGGGGTGTGGTGGCTGGTGATAGTGATGGGGTGGTGGTGATGAAGTGGGTTTATATATTGAAGAAGATAGATGAATAATATATTAGATTAAGGGCATTATAGACCTTTTGCATTATTTATAATAAGATGAAATATCAAATAATAAGTATTTTTATTATAAAAAATGGACACATGTCAAGCATCGGGTGGAGTTTTGGAGTTAGTAATTGAGCATGACTATTTTACAGATAACCTTAAAAAATGACCATGATGGGGAAAAAAAAGATATTGTTTTTTTCTTTTCCTTTTTTTTTCTTTCTTTTTTTTGTACTTTTATCATTTTAATATTGTTTAAAATTGTGTTAAATTGTATCCTACCCGACCCGACTCGATGCATAAATATGATAGCTTTTTTAGGCGTAGATTTGAGGAATCATCTTAGTTTCTTTGTTGGCTCCGCCACTGATTAAAACATATCAGTTTATTTATTTTTTTGGTAAATGGGAGTAATCCTGCACCCTGGTAAATATAATAAACCAAAAATGTTTAAGTACAAAGGATATGGGTGAAATCCCATATCTCAGCCCATTACATAGGCAATAAAGTTTACATAACAAGGTAGACAGCTAAGAAGATTGAAAATAACTCGTGCTTATGATATGCCATAAGCACTTACAACTCAAGAAATAACACAAAAAAGCTAACTAGCAGCTACCGTGAAAGATGAACTTCCACCAGTATTTGGATTAGCCAAATCTTCATTCACATGTGTGACATGTTCTCCATCTTCTTCATCATCGTTCACCAATGCAGCATAAGAATTATATGTAGTAACAATACCTTCCTTAGAAGTAGACCCAGTAGACTTCAACTCAGACGACGTTGAATGCACATTAAGCCGAGTATCAGCTCCCTTCTTTAATTCACTAGTAGTTTTCTTTGGCTCATACCTAAACTTCTGTTTGATTGAAGTACTAGCAAAATGACTACCTTTAGCAGACTAGGCTTTACCTTTCTTCTTCTTATGACTCACCGTTTGGAAACCATCATTGGCAGGCACAGTAGAAGGATTAGCAACATTTGAAGTAGTAGCAACAGGATGATTGGCCACTTTATTAGGGCAATGATCATGGATATGGCCAAAAATTTTGCATAACGTACACCTGGGAGGCCTCCATTCATACTCAACTCGAATAGTATCTTTAGTAAAATCATCCCCTATAAGATAGGGGACACCAATAGTAACAACCTCTACGAGTTCAGCCTCTGAACTAACCTCAATTAAGCATCGAGCAAAGCTACTCCTACCCCAAGAATCCTTACACATAGAGCTCGTATACGAATCAAGCATAATAGGCTTGCCAATAAATGAATCAATTAAGCTAATACCATCCTCTTCAAACACTTGAATAGGTACATCATGTAATTTAACCCATACTGGAATACGAGTCAGCTCTTCCTTACACAACCTAGTATCAATTGACCATTTCTTTGAATGATCGGCGATTTTCATATCATCCAAGGGCCACCTTCCAAAACTGCTTATAAACCAGACTGAGTATCAAATTTAAAAAATAAAAAGCCTTTTTCATTCATCATAATCTTTTTTAAACCATATTTAGCCCAATTATTTTTAACATAGTACTCAACCACTGAAAACGCCATTCTATTACCAATAAAGTAGCCATATAGGGTATGTTCAAGACGAGCACTAACCTTTTCAACCACACTACATGGAATAGAAACGTTAACTCCTTCAAAAACTGAATCAACAACCAAAGGACAAAAAGTAGAATTTGGAATAGATTTATCCTTTGTATTCGCATCCACAATTACAACATTGGGTGTTGTATCTTTGATACTCTCATCAGAATTAGAATTTGTTGCATTGGTATTCATCTCATAAAACTCAAGTAAACCACTCATAGCTTCATGCACCTTTAAACGAGTATCATTATCCAAATTAGACCATATTGGATATTTACCAGCTTCAAGCTCCTTAAGGAATAAATCCATATCCAAGGTTGATTTCAGCGATACACCAAACACCAATTTAATAAAATCATGTTTGCTTTTGATGGAATTAAGCTCAATAGAAGGACCAGTATCCACGTACAAATGGGTCGATTCAACATCAACCTGAACATCATAATCAGCATGTGGAACCGGCTCCACATACCCTGTACCATCCTTAGGTTGAGACTTCTTATGTTTCCTTACAGTCACCTTCGACAAATCAACAGTAGCAATGTTATCTTCAGCCATAGGGCGTGACAAAGTATTTTGCTCCTCTCCCAATTTCGACATCAAAACAAACCCAAAAACCCTTAGCACCCAGATCGTATAGCCAAAACCACGAGATCATGCTTAACAAAGAGCAAACGATTAGAATAGACAAGAAGGTATTATCGCCGGCCTTCAAACCGAATGGGAGAAACCCTAGCAAAAACTAGGGTTTATAATACATTAGCGCACAATAAATACACCATAATAAACTTATCGGATCAATGGAAAATTTATGACCAACAGCAATAAACCCTATTATAATGACGAACAGTAGCAGAAACCCCAAAAAACGAGAAAAGAAGCAATAAGACCTTGACAATCAGACGTGAACGATTTGAGAATGATAAACAAAAATGTTTAAATCACTCCTAGGATCATTAACGAAATCAAGAAACAAGGATTAAAGATCAGAAGTCGATTTTAGGGTGGAATTAAGGATGGCTGCAATAAAACCCTAGAAAAAACGAAAAAAGAATCAATGAATCCTTGACAATCATACGTTAAATGATATAAGAATACAAAACACAAGTGTTTAAATCACTCATAATATCAAAAATGAATCAAGACCAAGAATTATTGAGCAGATTTCGAGATTAGGGTTCTAAGGGAATCACATTATTTGGGAGAGTTTTTTTTAAATGACTATTTCCATTTCATGTGGAGGCCAAATGTTTCTTTATGATTTTTTTATGATGTAACATAGCTATTTTTGTTGTCAGTTAAACTGTAGTTTGATTTTGTTTCCAAAAAGAAAAATGCTAAATCCTTTATCAAAATCTCTTATTTATTCTCCTACTTATATGATATTAACAATTGTTAGACGGTTTGGATGTAGAGAAAAAATGAGTGAAAAAATATATATAATATTGTTAGATTTAGACAAAAATACACCGTTGGTCCCTAAACTTTCCACGAAACATCGCCATGGCCCTTAGCTTTTCAAAATCATCGCCAGGCGTCCAAAACTATGGATTTTGAGGCCGAATGCGTCCCTTGACCAGAAATGGGGAGGTCAACGCTAAGTTTTGGTTATTTTTTCAAGGGCAATATAGTCCAACCACATTTACAACTAGCGTATGGTTTATGTCTAACCCAACGTTGTATTTAAGGGACCAACTGTGTTCTTATATAGTTTTTGCCTATGCAACTTGACCATAACTTTTCAGATACGCTTATTAATTATTTTGCAGGAACCAGTAAACCCATGACTAACCGTTGATTTTTTAGTAAGTTCCGATGATGTATCATAAACATTGTAACTTACAACATATACTGAAAACAACCCTCAACAACGCTACCCATAGTTATTCCATAAACAAAAGGAAAAAAAATCCAAAGAATGGGAGACATGAAGCTTAGTAAGCCACAAGTGACGGATAAGATGGTAGAGTATGTGAAGGCAAAATATGGTGTTAGTTGGTTAGAAAGTGATGAAATGTCTGATGAGATGTATGAAGATTTATGCAGATTTGCCAAAGAAGCCAAAGTGATCAAAGGTTAGTTTAGTTTACTCTATTTGTGTCATTGACATAGTGATTGAAAAGTAGGATAGTAGTAATGGTTAAAATCTGATATCCTTGTGTTTTTGTTGTATTTCCAAATACCAATTCTAAAAGGAAAAGAGGTTGATGCATCAAATGCACAAACTGTTAGCACCATTGTTCATAAAAGTCCAAAACCAAGTAAAATGGTTACAAATATTGTACTAGGTCTTGTTGCGGCAAAGGTAAGCAGCAACAATAAGAGGAAACATTGGTATGTGCCTCCCCCTAACGACCTCAACTGTCCCACTATGAATATCAAGTCCTCCATCAAAAAGTTCACTTGTTATTTTTAGTGGTTTATGTAATGAAGATGTTAATTTTTTGGAATGATGATGGCTAATGAAATAGTTGGATTTTACATTTTTGCTTTACTTGTTTACGGTTTTTAGTTTGCAATCGCATATGCAGTATATTGTAGTGTTTGGAATAACTTAATTGGACTATTAAAGTCAACATATACCCAAAAAACAAAATAGTAACCAAACTGCATTGTTATAACATATGAATTACAACATATCAGTTCAATTGCATTTATTAAACTGAAAGACAACATAGAATTTCTTGTTCCTCATTCACTTGGGTAAATGACTAGCACTTTCATCAGTTGGTTTATGAGTTGTAGGTCCTTCAGTAGGTGTTTAACTTGCAGATTCTTCACTAGCTGATTCACTTGGGCATACTCCACTTGCTGTTTTAGTTGTAGTTGTCGTTGTAGTTGCTTCACTTTTTTCATCACCACTGCCCACGTTAGCACGACCTATGCTATAATAGTTAACACCTAAGCCAATCACATACCCACCACGATCGGTTGTAGTTGTCTTTTCCCTTGTAACATCAACTGTTGTGGTGTAAGATGGGGTTCCCATTTTTTCAAGGCACGATGGACAAGTATACCACATGAAATCTTTGTAAGGGGGACGCCTTGCAAAGAACATCAATCCAGCCCTGTTTTCCCTTTCAATCCAACAGTCATTACAGACCAATTGGCAACCATTTTGTAGATCCATTGTGAAAAGCAATAGAATACTTAAAGATTTGATGATAATAGATGGAAAAAGGATAAAGGTTCAAAGAGGTTGTTGAACAATTAGGTAGTATTAGAAAGACGTGTAAATGCATACAATACAGCCAAAAGACTACAAGTTTTTTAAATTGTTGACTATAGCAAAGTACCAACATCACAAGCTTAAACTTCAATTGTATTCCGGGTGATCCCAAGTCTGAGAGTTGTTTGAGTCGTAACCATCGTCGTAAGTATCAAAGCTCGCAAACCTCTATGCATCTAACTGAGCTTCCAATCTGCTCAGCTCCCGCTCCTTGTCAGAGTTCCAGCCATCTTCATAAGCTGCCACATTTTCCTCAAAGCTTAGTAGAAAGTTATCCAGATGAGGTTCCTGTTGCTGTTCAAGTTATTTGTACATTTTCTCTTCTTCCAAAAACTGGTGGAATGCTTTTTCTGCTAGGCTTAATTGCTCCTCATCTTCATCCAACCTTTTATATTCTTCTTCGTGTAAAAAAAAGAGATTCAAGAGTCTCTTGTTCCATAGCCTGCCTTATCTCCACTTCATCCATCCACTGATAAAAAAAAGGAAAAGAAAAGAAAGAAAATTAATATATACATACATCATATCCTATTTAAACACAATAGATCATCAGTCAATCATACGATGAATGTTTGCATACCTGCTACCTTCTCCCATCCACATGCCTTTTTTTTCCTCGTATGTTACTTTCGTTTTGGGGTTGTGGAGATCGTTCCTTGTGACACCTTCTATTATTATGTCCAATGGTCTGCCAATTAGAGCATTTCATCTGTTTACGAGATCTAGATCTACCCATTGATAAGCAATTTCAGGGGAGAAATACTAGACTTATTTTGAATTTGAATTTGGGGATACTAATGCTCAAAATACAACCGTACTTATAAAAGCATCCATAAAGATTTATGGTAACCGTAAGACGTGGTAAGGGACAAAACATACGAAATTTGTATGTTTACACTGTTTCACGAAGGACCAAACATATAACACCAATGTCAATAAGTGATTAAGCTATACAAGCAACAAACAAAAACCAAAAACAAAAGCGGATTAAGCTAAACAGATCTTTATTTCATTCGATAACATAGATCAAAAGTACATGATAGTGTGATACTAGATGATCAAGCAAAATACATAATTCATAAGGCCCAAAAGACAACAAACATTACACACTAAATGTTTCACCATTACTGATTAACAACAAAATCAAGTTTTCCTAAGAAAATCAATGAAATTGTTCCTGCCTCACACCTGAGCATGGGTTTCAGTAATCATCTTGTTAATCTCCATAGCTTTGATGACATTTTTCTTTTGAATCTTTTTAAGATCTTGTAGAAGCCTCCATGACATAAGGGAAGTACGCCATCCTTCTAGTTCAGCCATAAACTCTTGGGTTTCATGGGTCACATGAACCAAATCTACATAACACTTGAGGAGTCCTTTTGCAAGCTCTATATCCTTGTCGTTCTCGCGTTGATAGTACAGAGCTAGCAAAAAGTTCGTGGGAACCGGTGGTGGTTGCAAGTTCATGTAGGCGTGGGAATTCTGACATTTTTTTGGTGTTTTATGTTTGGGAAGTAACTTAATTGTGTGTTTGGTATGCAAAACCTTTGGGGTATGGGCCCTTAAATACTAACTGAACTGATGAGGTTACAAATTCAGGGACCAAATTTGATATTACTATATCATAAAGAGTAAAGCTATTAAATGGCGGGAATTTTAAGTATACAAACGTCAACATTGGCAAGGTTGGGGACCAAGGGCAAAATTAGACAAAAATTGTTCAATACGCTTAAGTTTTTCGTTTGGGTAACGCCCCAATAAACCCGACCCAATGACCCGACCAACTTAACCCTAAAAAGTTTCATAATAACCCAATACATAGAAAAATCAGTCATTCTACATTGTGAGAAACAACGTTGATGCAAGTTAATGGAAAGGAAACATTTAAATGTTCAGAATCAGAAGATGGAGGTGAAGTATTGTTCCAGATTCACACAAATGGGAGATTTGAATATACCCCACTCAGGTATGAAGGCGGATCCATTATTAATGTTAATGCTTTTAGGTATGATAGGGATATCTTTAGTTCAACCCTAGATAATCTATTATCAGAGATTAAGGAACCAAAATGGGCGGTGTTTTTCTGTCATCCAAATAAATCGCTAGAAAATGGGTTGCACTTGATTTATAGGGACCAGGATGTCCTTAAGCTATATGATTTTGCGGAAATACATGAGTCAGTTGATATCTTTGTTATACATAGGCCCCAGATGTTAGCAGTATTTTACTTGGAAATCATTGGTTTTGAGGTTGTGGGTTGGTTAGAGGAAGATGCTAACTTCAGAATGTCAAGTGGGAGACCTTTTATGACTCGCCGTAAATGGAAGGGTATAGATAAGAACAAATTGAAGGTTGGTGTTGTTATCAAAGAGGGAAAAGATGTTATCCATGACAAAACCAGCAAACAGGAAAAAGATGTTATCCATGACAAAAGCATCAAAAATAAGGGAAAGGGTTATGGAAGAGGATGATTTGCAAGAGGAAAAGGGCGAGGAAGTTGTAAAAACTTATAAGCGAGGCTTTGATGGGAACGGGAAGGCTATAATGGTTGAAATTCCTGGTTTTGATGGGGAAAACATTGCTGATGGTCCTGGTGATTGTAATGTTGTGCCTAGTGCCAACAAGCCATCCTAAGTAAGTTTTCAATTTTGAATTGCATGGCTTGTGTTTTATATTACGTTACACCAATTATACCTTATATAACTTGAATATTTGGTGTTTGAATACTTGTTTTTCCAGGCACATTTGCAGTTTGT
>JARVZY010000515.1:0-34399 GCA_030686995.1 Artemisia argyi
ACTTTCATAACGTTTGAGATGAAACATACAATTTGACCAAACTTTAGGGATGATTTATGCAATTTACTCTAAAATAAATTTAAACTAATTTGGATTAATTTTTCAATTAGCCATATACAAAAACAACTACAAGTTTGTTTTTTGTTTTTTTATTTATTTTTAATTTATAAAATATAGACAGTTGTTTATTTACGTTATTTAGTAGGAGCATTTTCTTCTCATCTCACCTATAGGGTATCAGAAAACTCCGGATCAGCCCTGATGAGTATATTATTACATTTTAGTTTATTGAAAGGGAAATTAAAATTACAAAGATGATGGATAAAAAACGCACAATACCACATAGACATTAAAAACTTGGTCGCTAGAAAATTTAATCAAATTTTATTGTCTGCTACATCCACGCGTACTATCACATCACAAAGCGTTTGAACATCAAAGGGCATCCACTATGGTGGTTTATGAAAAGGTTTATAAAATTATGAAGAGGTCTAAAAACTTGTAAACCATAATAGACATCTATTTCATGCTTATGTGTCATGAAAAAGTCTAGGATATTGGACCTTTTCATAATTTAATGCATCTGAATTATATGAGATGTTGATAAAACTTGAAAAGGCTTATACATAGTGAGAATAGGTTTATAAAACAAAAAGGTTTATAAATTAATGTCATAACACAATTATAAACCTTTACAAAGGTTTACTATAGCGGATGCCCTAATCTTAATGCTAAAAAAATGGAAATGATATTTATAATAATGAAATTTTCATTCATTTGTTAGGCTACCCACAGTAAGAGTTGCCAATCCTCCCAATTTTTCTTACCACGTCAGCTTTCTCTCTCTAGCAACCCTTAGGCGAATGGGTGTCCCAGTAAGGGCGACCTACACTACAAAAAAATACCTCACAAAAATAACTTTTATATTTAATACTACACGCAAAAAGCACTCACATGAAACGAAAAAAAAAAAAAAAAAAAAAAAAAAAAAAAAAAAAAAAAAAAAAAAAAAAGTAATACTCGATCGTGTAGGTGAGCAAGTTGGGTCCTTTGCATTTGGCGATCGAATCACAACAAAAGGGCGACCGAGCACCGATCGATCGAGTTTGTCGATCGTGGTATCCTTCTGTGGGTAGCCTTAGGGTGTTGGCAGTGGGTGCCTGAAGGCACCGGACGGGATCCATCCCGTGCGGGAACACCGCCGCCGGTCATACGGTACCGTACGGGATCCTTCCCACACGGAAAAGTTTAACGCACGGGAAGGGCTGGAAATTTTTGACTGTTGTGATTTTTTTTGAACGTTGGAGCATATTCCAATGGGTGGAAATAAGACTTTGTGTGTGTTTATGTGTGTGTTTGCAGCAGCCAAAGAAGAAGACGACCATAACTTTTATTATTATTATTATTATTATTATTATTATTATTATTATTATTATTTGTTTGTTTATTTTTTTTGAACTATAGTGAAAGAGTATAACTTTTATATTTTTTAGTAATATTATGTTAATGTTTTTTTAATTTTAGTGGATTGAATTTTTTTATTATTTTTTTTTAATGGAATTAAAAAAAAATTGATGTGAGTGAAGGGATGTAGTGAGTGAAGTGTTGACAACAAAAATATGAATGAGTGATGAAAAAAATGGGTGAATTTTTTTTTTTTTTGAACGGCAAAAAAAAAAAATGGTTGAGACTTGAGAGTGAGTGATGGGGTTTTGGGTGAGAGAAATGTTGCAAACACCTTTAGATGATTGTTTATTTTACTTCAACCAAATATCATCAACTGTAAAGTTATTATTAATAAAATATTGCGATCGAATAAAACTGCTCGAAGACTTATCAAGTGAATAACATGATGATAAATATGATACAAACAACTTTCTTTTTACCCTAAGTACTATCTCCTAGCTTTATCTTGATCTTTTCTTAATTAGACGAGATTCGACAATGGATATGTGGTAAAAGTGATTTATCAAGTGCGTTTTGTGATAATGCGATGAAAATTATATAAGATGATTTCTCAAACACGAGTGCTTAGCTGCTTGCCCCTTGCATCAATTTAATATTCCAACCTTTGGGAGTGGACCATAAACAATAGATCTAGGCGGGGCACAGTGGAGATCAGGGACGGAGTCAGGAATTAGATATAAGGAGGGCCGAAATTTTTTTCTCAAAGGTTAGGAGGATCATTTGCCTATATTTGCGTCATATGCTTAAATTTTATAAGATAAATAGTAAAGCGATTGACGCGTGTTGGAGGAGGCCGAGCACCCCCCGGCTTCCCCACTATCTCCGTCTCTGGTGGGGACCCAGGTCATCCCTGCCATATCAACTTTCTCTCTCCAGTGACCAGACATAACCAAGTTGTCATAGTCGATGACCGGGTTAATATTTATCGCTAAAACTATAAAAAGGGTATTGTAAAAATTTATTGTAATTTCGAAAGATAGTTTTTTTGTTTTTGTTTTTTTTTTTTTTTTTTTTTTTTTTTTTTTTCACTCGACCGATGTTTGCCCCTACACGACTACACGCATAATGCGCATAACCGATTCAATATTGGTCAAATATTGCCTTCGACCGAAGTTTTTCCGGCACTCTGTGGCTAACCTAACCATCTAAGCCACTTGGGCTTGAAATTGTTAAAGAACCCAACCAAATACAGTTAGAATAGTCACAGGTTTATAAAGACCAATCTATTGTCGACAACTGTGTCTATAGTATATAGTGAGATAGTAATTTTTTTTTTTTTTTGGTTGCAGATATAGTGAGATAGTAATGAGATGGCATATTCTCTAGTTTAATACCCGAAGTTCTTAGAGCATCTGCACCGCAAGGTTTTTGAAAGGCTTTTATAAAAGCTTTTCCGCAAGGTTTTTGAAAGGCTTTTATAAAAGCTTTTTACTATTTGACAAAGTCTTTCAATGTCTTTTTTTAAAGGTTTTAGCATTGCATTGCTCTTAACTCGACTTGTGTACCCACTCTATTCGTAACCCCATTTTTTACTTTACCCAACAACTATTAAACCACTCCTCTTAATTTTAGGAAGCCTCAACAAAAACTGCAACAAACATTTCTTCTCCTATAAACAAACAAACACTCATGGATTCTGATTCTGGTGCCTGTCAACGCATTCAACAAAACATTGTCGTGTTACGCCATGGTGATCGGATCGACCACTTTGATCCGTTGTGGACTAAGACGGCTTCTAGGCCATGGGATCCACCGTTGATATTAGACGGGAAAGTTAGAGCATTTTCCACGGGTAAGAAGCTTAACAGTAGCCTTGGGTTTCCGATCCATCGTGTCTTTGTATCTCCGTTTCTTAGGTGTCTCCAGACCGCATCCGAAGTTGTTCATGCTATTTGTGCTGTTGGTGATGACAGTGTTACTCATGTGAGTTCTGCTGATGGTGTTGTTATCGATCCTTCTAAGCTCAAGGTCATATCCATCATTCCATAATGTTTGTTTATTTATCTATACTACTCAAAACTAGTGGTGGTGGTTAGCCGTAGCAATTAGCGGTATTAGCAGTTAGAGGCGGCTGTTTGTTTTACTAAAACGCGTTTGGTAATGTTGCTATAATTATAAAAGTAACGTTTGAATAAAACAAAAACGCTTAATGCTTGAGAAATGAGCATTTAGAAAAATAGCATTTAAACAAAACAAAAATGACAAATGCTAAATGATCTAAAAAGCTTGTCGCCAAATAATAAAGCTTTTGGGACCGCCAACACACTTACTTATTATGGAATTTATACAATCAAATTTTACACTACACTAATTGCATTATAATGTACACTAATTACACACTAAATTTTAGTATTAAAATGCAAGTTACAAACTTACAATAATGCAAATATATAGTTGTAAATTTTATCATAAACATTCAATTTTTACTAAGTTCAGATGAATATAATTTTGGATGTCTATATTTCTATTAATATATTTTACGGAATTAAACACACATTTACTCTTTTAGAACTATCAAACCGTTAAACTGTCAAAGACTGCCTATCATTCAATACCACTTAAAGATCAAGATATGACAAAAACTGCATATTTGGTATCGCCGGTGCTTTGCGCAGGTACCATGCTAGTTTCAATAGTGTTTTCTTTTTAAGAAGTTTTTAATTAACTTATATTTCCTTCGAGTACACAGTGGTTGTTCTTTTTAATGATATTGGCCTTTGGTTATGAAATGTTATAGGTGTCTGTTGAGTATGGACTATGTGAAGCTTTGCACACTGCAGCCATACTACCCGAGAAAGCCCCTAAAGATGGAGACTTTGGTTTTAATATATCTGAATGTGAAAAACTCTTACCAAAAGGGACAGTTGATTCAAGTGTAGAACGAGTTTACAAAGAGGTTATAAAACCACACTCTTTATATATCTCCTTGCAACAATTCAGTTTCTATACGTGTTATTAAATTTTAATGATATATGTTATCAGTTGCCCAAGTGGGAAGAGTCGGCAGAGGGTGCTAGAGACAGGTACAAAAACACCATCAAGTTGCTTGCCGATAAATACCCGACTGAAAACTTGTTGCTAGTTACTCACGGTAACTTTATTTTTGTTTTATCGTTTTCTGAAACTCAAATTTCATAATGTGCAATACTTAAGTGACAGGTGATTTACATTGTTCCTAACTTTTTAATTATATGTGCTAAAGCTGAAGGAATTTGGGTCGCAGCAACTGCATTTACACCAGAGCCCTTGACGGTGGACGCTATAGATTATTGTGCATATTTAGTATTACAACGAACAATTGTTAGTACAGAAAACAAATCAATCACACCCGGAGAATTTAAGTTGTGTACAAATCAAGGGCATACTGGCGTTTCTACTCGCCCCGGTGCACAAGAAGCTGATGCTATATGTAAAGTGAAGTAAACAATCAAAGGATAATAACAAGAAGCTGATGATAGAGTTAAGGAACCATAATCATCATCGTATGAAAGAAAAAAAATTATATGTGCTTGCTTTTGGTTGGTGTAATATCAGTTAAAATGGCAATTTAACTGCAATTAAGTGGATGATTATATTCTGTGTTATGAATAAAGTGAAGGCAGCATAGCATTAAGGACATCGATCTTGCTTCCTAGTTTGTAAAATATGTGGCGTTTACTAAGAAATCACTATGAATTTTTATGAATAAAGTGAATGCAGCATAGTATTAAGGAAATCGATCTTGCTTCCTAGGTTGTAAAATATGTGGCATTTACTAAGAAATCACTGAATTTGTTAATGAAAACTACTGGCGTGAGTAATTTCCTCTTTTTTTCTTCGAAATTTGTTGTCGTTTCATGTTATTGTTGAGTTTGTAGTGGATGCATAGTTTTTCATAATATATTTGCCTTACGATTATAGCATTAGTCAAATTTGTTATTTAACAGTTGCTGGTTATCGATGTTTTGCAAGAAGTAATACTGATTTGTTGCAATAGCTTGATTTCTTTATTTCTTTTAATTTATGAACATTTGCTTAATTACACCTAGTGCTGTAATTCGGGTTGACCCGGTCGGGTTCGGGTCAATTCGGGTCGGGTCAACTCGGGTCAAGCCTCTAAAAAACATACCCGAACCTAACCCTGTTTAGAACTCGGGTCAACTCGGGTCGGGGCAATCGGGTCAGGTCAACTCGGGTTTGGGGTCAACGTGAGTATTTTTACATTGTAAAGTGTTAGTTTAGTCGGGTCAACTCGGGTTCGGGTCGGGTCAAGGCTAAAAAAACATGCCGAACCCGACCTTGTTTAGAACTCGGGTCAATTCGGGTTGACCCGATTGACCCGAATATGATTTTTGACCCGAGTTAACCCGAACCCGGTTGGGTTCGGGTCGAGTTTTATGACACCCCTAATTACACCACCTAGCAGTTTAACGAGCACACAAAAACGATCATGACCAGGGGAGATAGAGCCGTAAAACTAAAACTTAATAGGCAAGTAGCCAAATATATTTATAACTAATAACTAACATCGTTCTCTAAAAAATAGTTTGGCCAAAAACTTACGATTTTTTTTTGTGTTCTATTCTTAATTATAAATGTTCTTTCTAATTGTGGGCTTATTAGACAATGTAAACTCCGTAGTTTATCTTTACTATATATAAAGAGGGAACAACAATTATTGAAAAGTTAAAACCTTAAAAAAGTGTGTAAAATGGTTTGACAAAAAAATACCACTTTAATGTTTAGCGGGTAAAATGAGGACCAGTTTGGATATCATGTTAGACAATATAAACTCCATAGGTTATTATGTTTATTGAAAAATAATATATAGGGTAAATTGCAAAAATGGTCACTAACGTATCATGAAAGTGCAAAAAAGTCACCGAGTCATAAAGACGTGCAAAAAAACCACTAACGTTCCGGATAAGTGCAAAAAAGCCACCGAGAGCTAACTCCCGTTAGTTTTCTCGTTATGTGCCACATCACTAAGGGTATTATAGTCATTTCATGTTTCATTTTGCCGCGAACCTTTTGGTATAATTGTGACATGACCTCAATGGCTAATTTGCAAAGTTATTTTCATGTTTCCATATTAAATTGTCACAACGCCTTCACACACACACAAGCAGAAACACACACACTCGTAACAAAAAAATAATCATTCCCTTTTCCAGTAACATGTCTCGCTGTCTTGATCTCGTGATTGACTGTAACTCGTTTGTCATATCGGAAATGATGTTATCCCATTACCAGCGAGAGGTTGAGGAAGACATTCATCATGCACAAGAGTTGATGAGTAGGTGCCAAGAGTTGTCTAATATGCTCGGTATTAGGGGGGGACCTAATTTTGGAGCTCTAAAACTTAAGGTGCTCGAGAGCTGCAAGGGCCAATGTGAACAAGCTTAGGAGGATTCAGTCAGCTGATATGAGAAAGATGAGTGAGTTGATGAGGATGCTTAGGCAAACTAATGACAGCATTGTTTCCAAGATTGAGTTTGCTGTTAGGCCAACGTACATGTGAAGGGGTTGGGTGCTGGAGGCTGGGGTGGGTTGTTTTGTTGTGTATGATGAATGTAGGTAGTAGATGGTTGGGCACGACGAAAGTTGTGGTTTCTTTTGTTCCTTTTGGTGCCCCAGTCATAAGGTAAATGTAGGTCAGTAGGTGTAGATGTGGATAGGGGTTGTGGTTTCCCCTATCGTAAGGTTGTAAATGTATGGTTTATGAATGGAAGGGGTCGTTTGATCCCGATTTTCTTGATATACAGTGTTCGATTCGTATCACAAACGCAAACATGAAACTGACAGAATTCTAACCATAATACACAAACACAAACTTTTAAATGCTATTAATCGAAGCAAATAACAGAAACACAAAACAAACACAAACATATTATGCATAAGAAATTGGATGCAATAACAGAGTATTGATGGGAGTCAAGCATCAATAAACATTTAACCCAAAACAAAGTATTGATAGAAGTATATAACACAAAAAACAAAACCAAACAAACACAAACATAGTATAATAGAAACACAAAACCTAGTATTGATAGGAGTCAAGCTTGACTAATCATTTAACCCATATGAAATATTTTAATTTACATAATATTATTCGGCATGTACCAAAAAGATGAACCCATCACAATGCCTGCACACAGCCTTTGGTGTATTTGAAATAGAGGTAAAATAGTTCAAGTTACATTAGTCAAATTACATTAGTAAATACAACAAAATTAAAGTGTTTTTGTTTCTACACATTGCATATTCCCAATAGAAGAACCCAAATGTCAATCTTCAAAACCTTCTACTCGATGAACCAACAGGTGATCAACTACACCTGCACAGTCAAAATATGCAATGAAATGAGGTTACTATAATAGGCAATGCAATGTATTCAAAATATTTACTAAACAATTCATTAGACTCACCTAGTCAAAATAACACCACATTGTTACCCATTGATCTTGGTGCCCTTAAACCTAGTACGCAATTAGTGATTCTAACATCATTTCTTGGTCTCAAAAGACCCCCACCCCTTGCTCCCACATTCACTGAACCAACACCTATTGTCTTCTTCATAGAACCACCGTCTCTAATGACAATACCAGCCGGTTTGTTCCTGTTAAGAACATCATCCTCATCAACAATCTTTCCTTTTCCCTTATCCCCATACCTATTCACCCTCTTTTCATGCTTCCCAGATACAGGTTTTGAAGCATCAACATCATCCACAATCCTAAAAGGTTTTGAAGTGCTAGTCCTAAAAGTAGTTGAAGTGCTAGAGCACCGCAAGCTAGCATGTTCTTCTACCCATCCGACAACCTCCCCACCTTCACCCCCTGAATCAATGTTTTATAAATAATATTGAGATAACATCTGTTTTTTGTGAGCAACAAACAAATCTACAAAAAAAACCAGCCCGACAACCTAGTTCGATCATTGTATGCACATCATTGTCTGTGTGAATCAACTTCAAACCTTCTTCTAATGATTTACTAGGCAAACAAAAGAAGACAACCCATTTTTCTCCCCTAATGTGTGATAACATATCATCCAGACCAAGGTTAAAGATATGTTTGTCATGGACCAAGGCACAAAGTGTGGAAACATTCCCTTGTACATATCTCAATGAAGCAAATTCAAATAATCCATTATTGTGCATTCTGAACACAATTTCATCATCATAATCACTTAAACCTACCACCATTTAAATTCAAACGCCAATAGGCAATTAAAGTAACACACTGTGAAGACATACTAGCACCTATGAAACTAATGGTATACATGCTAAAGTCAATACAGCAGCATTCAATGAAACAGTTGTGCAGGCTCAAGTGAAGCAGAGCAATGCAGTGTTGTATATCTCACCACATAGTTGTAGTTTAGTTAATAAGTCAATGTGGTGATATAGAAACCAAACCTTTGTTGTTCCTTTAGTAAGAACAGATACAAGACAATACAAGACACACTCAAGATACACAATCAGAGCAAAGTATTCCATCACAACACTTCACAAGTATGCAACTCTAATTAACCTTTTTATTGCACGTAACCATGACTACTCAACCAGCACCCATAACCAATGTGATGACTTACTTAGAACCAATCATGTCACTCTGTTTATCCTATACCTAGCAATCAGGGCACTCAAAGGGGATGCGTATAAAAGTCTATCAAACATATCATAGCATCCTACATAAACAAATTTAAAATGACACGTAAATGAAGTATACTACATTAACATACCAAGATTCATATGCTCTTCCTTCTCCTTGCTCTTCCTCCCACTCCCAACAGGCCTTCCTCTCTTCCTTTTTTTTGTGTAACTGTACTCGGATTAGGACTCCCCTCCTTCTTCTTCTTGCCACTCCTAACCGGCCTTCCCCTCTTCCTTTTTGGTGACATTGTACTCGGATTAGCGATTGGAACACAAAAAATTACTATTTTCCTGGGCCTTCCCCTCCCTCTTTTTTTCTCTGCAACAACCTCATTGGAGCAACCGCTACAATGGTAGGAATAGATATCGCACCGCTACCACCCATATTTGGTTTGTTGAAGGTTTTGTTCCAAAGCCATTAAAGAATTTCTTCTATCATCTCCTTCCCTATGTTCTTATATGAACCATACTTGGCAATAACTTGATCACCAAATTTATCCAAAACTTCCTCAAAGACTTTATCATTTAATTAAACCTTGGCCCATGACTTTTCAGATGATTCATCCCCCAATCAACAAAGACTTTCCCTTATCATTATTCGCCATAGCTGGGTTTCGTTGTTCCGATTTAGGTTTTTTTTTAAGTTAGGATTTGATGGTCGATTATCTTTACTGTTGATATAAATAATGTATAAAAACGTTATTAATATCTTTCGATATCCTTAAGTTTTGACGATCACAAAATATAAGAACATTAAACGCAAAGTTAATACGTAAACAAGTTTTAAGCAAGTTTATATCATCTCATCCAACATAATCACTTAAGGTATGAATAAACAAGTGACAAATACAATTTATGATCAAAGGGATGTTTATTTAAATAATACAAAGTTTATAAAATTAAATAAACTTATTATATTTTTTTTGAAAAATATTTTTGGTAATAAAGGAAAATGTTTTATTCATAATAAATATATGAATTCAAAGTTTTAACCAAAATCAGTTAGTTTTTCACCAAATAAACTTTCCCCAGTAAAAGACAAGAAAACTGCAGTTTTCGTCTGGGCGGCCCCCTTAATTATAAGGGCGGCCCCCTTAATTTTAAGGGGGCCGGCACACAATTAAGGGGACCGGCCACGCTCCCCTGTCAGATTCTGTTAGAAATTTTTCCCTATAAATACCACCTTAAATCTGGAAATTTTCCCACCTCTTGCACGAAAATTTTCAGATTCAAATCTCTCTAAACATCCTCCTAAAAACCCTTTGATCATATAATTGTTAATCCTTGTTTCAAGTGATTCATTCCCTCACCTCTCATCTCTCAAAGTGCAAGAGAAGAATAATCCTTCAACATCACGTTGTGAAGTATTGTAGATTTGTGTATATAGTCTAGTTGTTGTGTACATTTATTGTAAAGGTGTGATAGTAGTGTAACTAGATAGATCTAGGAATAGAAGTTGTGTAGGGAGAAGAAGTTGTTTAGTAGTGAAGTAGTGTAGTTGTGAAGAAGATTGGTGTGAAGTAGATAGGTGTGAAGTAGAAAGGTGTGAAGTAGAATTGGTGTGAAGTAGATTGGTGTGAAGAAGTTGTGTAGAAGTTGTGACAAAGTTGTTGTGTGTACATTGGTGTGTAAGGTTTTCTCCGCCATAAGGGAGCTTGTTGATATAGTGAAGAAAACTCTCGAGTAGGTGACTCGGGGAGTAGAGTAGGGCAAGGAAGGTGTCCTTGTAGCCGAACCACTATAAATCCTTTGTCTCGCGGTTAGATCTTTCCAACTCTAACTTATTACTTAGCTTACTTACTTACATCTCGTATATAGCTATAATTGTCTATATTATGCATGTGTTGATTGTACATAGTTAGCTTACTTCGTTATTACTTTTCATACCTCGATATAATTGTTCATATTGTTCAAGACTTGAATTTACATAAGATAGAATCAAAGTTTTAAGAGTAAACAAGACTTTAAAACTAAACTAAGTTTTCATAAAATTAAAAAGACGTAAAACTATTCAACCCCCCTTCTAGTTTTCCACAATTGGCATCAGAGGCAGGTTAAACAAGATTTTTAAAATAAACTGTATTTTAAAACTTGAAACGATCTATGAAATCTGAAAAATATTTAGAAGGGCAATCTATGCAAAGATCAGCACTATTTGAAAGTGATGGATTTTTATATTAGAAAAACATATTCGAAACTTATGTGAAATCGAATGATCTTGATCTTTGGCATGTCATTACCTTTGGTGATTTTCCCCCTATTCAATATAATTTTGAAACTAAAATGGATGAAATTGTATCTTTTGAAAAACAAAATGACGATTTGAAAAGGAAACTAGCAAAAAATAATGAGGCTAAAATGGTTATTTATAATGCGTTATCACGCAAAGAATATGAAAGAATTTTTATGTGTTTAAAACCGCAAAAGAAATTTGGGATTCTTTACTAATCACTAACCAAGGTAATAGTCAAGTTAAAGATAATAAAATAGATCTTCTTGTTCAACAATATGAACAATTTACGATTCCGGAGGAGGAATCAATAGATAATGCTTTTGCTAGGTTTAACACTATCATCACAAGTTTAAAAGCACTTGATGAGAATTTTTCTAGTAAGAATTTTGTTAGGAAATTTCTTAGGGCTCTTCATCCAAAATGGCGAGCTAAAGTTACGGCGATTGAAGAATCGAAGAACTTGTCAACTCTTCAACTTGATGAGTTGATCGGCAACCTGAAAGTCTACGAAGCAATAATAAAGAAAGACTCCGAGATGGTCAATGGAAAAAGAGAGCAAAGCAAGTCAATTGCGTTGACAGCTAGGAAGGAATCTAGTAACGAGGATAGCTCAACCTCCGAAAGTGATGACGAAGAATATGCGATGGCCGTAAGAGACTTCAAGAAATTCTTCAAAAGACGAGGAAGATTCGTTAGACAACCGCATGATGAAAGGAAAGCAAACCAAAGAAATAAAGATGACAAAAATGGCAAAAGTGATAGGAAGTGCTTCAAATGTGGTGATCCAAATCATCTCATCGAAAAATGTCCAATGATGCCAAGAGATCAAAATCAAAAGGCGTTTGTTGGAGGAGCTTGGAGTGATAGCGATGACGATGAGAAAGAAATCACAAATGAGGAGAAGTGTCTTATGGCTAAGACATCAAGTGAGGTACGTTCCAAAACCGAATACTTTAGTGACGAAAATTTATCATTAGACGAAAAAGACCTAGATAATGAATATAATAGGTTATGCAAAATAGGTCAAAATGTTATAGCTAAAAATAAGTCACTAAAACATATTAATAATCAATTAGAAAATGAAGTACTCTAATTAAAAATTAAACTACAACATTTGGAAAAAGAAAAAGAAGTTTTTGAAGAATGTAAAACATGTTTAGAGGTCAAAAATGAAAACGAAAAACTTAAAGATGAAATTTTCAAACTTGACAAGTTTAAAAATAGTAGTAACTCACTTAAGAAAACAATAAGTGTTCAAGAAACTTTGGGAGATAAAACCGGTCTAGGATTCGACTTAACTAATGTTTCAACTAGTGAAAATAAAAATGAAAAGTTTGAATGTGAATCTAGTAAACAAAAACCATTAGACTCAAAACCTAAGTATGTACCTATAAAAGATAGAAAAATACCTATTGCGAGTGATGAGGAAGTAAAAAGTTTTTATAAACCATCATTAAAAGCCAAAACCGGATTTTCTAAACTAAAATTAAGATCTAAAACTCCACCTCCAAATAGACCAAATAATCCTCATCCTCGGTCTAAAACCCCTCAACATAGGAGAAATCAAGGTAGACAAAACTCTTCTAATAATAGTCACCCAATGTGGATTTATCCACATCAACCAAGCTTTAGCCCATGGGGAATACTTCCACCATACATGCATCCTAGTCAATTGAAAACCATGTTTGGTTCAAACAACTTTGGACCAATGAGACCATGGGAACCAAGTGGCTAAGTTGTCACTTTTGGAAAATATTGGTATCTCATCTACAAATGGCTTCTATCATCTTGAAGTGTTTGAAGAAAATTTATTGAAGATTAAAAGGTACGCGTTTCTTTTAAGTTCATCGTTAAAATTTATATTCTTAGATTAACAACTAGTTAGAATAATGCTTAGTTATATAGCTAGTAATACTTACTTGCTCACATATTATGAACCCCTCTTAGTTGGCTTTCCTAAGATTTGAATTAAAATTGTTCATTGTCGAATAACATAGAAAATGGAAATCTTCTATGTCCACTAGTAGAAAACTCATGGTGATGAAGTGAAATGAGTTAAGCGGATTAATCGTTAACATAGAAGTAAGACTAGGTCCCTCGCGTAAGAAAACTATGGATGAAACAAGCTCTCGAAGACTATGGCATTAGGTTAGAAAATATTCCTATTATGTGCAATAACAAATGTGCTATAGATTTAAGTAAGAATCATGTTCTACACTCTAGGACTAAACATATAGAAATACGTCATCACTTTCTTAGGGATATTATACAAAAAGAAAATATAATAATAGAGAAGGTAGCTTCGGAAGGTAACATTGTCGATATAGTCACTAAGCCTCTTAAGCATGATTTACTTAACCACTTACGTTTAGAATTAGGAATGATGGAGCAAATTGATTAAATTCTTGGAATACTTAACATCTTCTGAAAAATCAAAGTTCTGAAAAATTTTCCTTGTCAGATGGGCGGACCCCTTAAAATTAAGGGGACCGGCCTCACTTTAAGGGGGCCGGCTATCTGAGCATAAAATTTTAAGTTTTCTTTCTTCTCAAATCTTAGTCTAGGATTCTATTTTGCACAAAATCAAGAATTGAGATATTTTGTTTTGCATAAATATATTCTCAAATAAAATCTCAATTTATTTTGAAATTATTCTCACGTTTAGAATACTCATTGTTGAATAATGATAAAAACGTTTTTCTCAAATCATGCACAATAGTCTCACTCTCGTTGTCTATATATATATAATCCAATATATACATATACATGACACTTAGAAGTGAGCAAAGCTAAATCAAGGAGATCAAGGATCGTTTCTTAGGAATATTTGCTTAGGAGTCGAAACGATCTTAACTCCATAATTGTTTCATATAGGCATACAGTAGAACAAAACCAAGAATTACACTATCACATTTGTTCCATCACTAGTTTCTCACTAACTAGTTGCCTTACACTAAGATAGGAGTTTTAGGTTGAATGATTTGCTAAATTGCTTATTTGTCTTATTGGTTATGCATGCATGCTTAGTTATGACTATTTTATGTGCTTACTTGCTTGCCTATATACTTTTCATGCATATTTAATTAAGATAATACTTGCCTTATTGCCTAAAGAGTTGGACTTGCCTAAAACCAAACCTCTAAACAAACCCCTCTCTGAAAATCTCTTGCCAAAAACACTTCTCTGGCATTCTGTGAACCTGGCCCTGGGAGGCCCCCTTAAAGATCAAGGGCGGCCCCCTTAAAATTAAGGGGACCAGCCTATGATTAAGAGGGCCGGCCACCTGAAGCACGAGGCTCACATATTGCTTTCTGCTCTTTAGCCCATTTCACCCTATTTTGATTCTCTATTTCCTAAATACACAAACACATTTTACCTAGCCAATACAACACATATTATCATTCCATAAAAAAGCCCATCGAACCAAATGATGTTGTCAAACATCCAACACCAAATTCCTCCTTTATCTCCAACTATACACAAAACCCTCAAGCTCACTCAAAAGAACCCTTTCTCAATCTTCATAATGGTCAAGCATCTACCTATGCTCCCATCTAAATACCCACATTTCATCTATCTCCTTGAAACAATCCTTTTATTGAAAAATATTAACCTCCAAACAATAATCAATATTACACCTCACTCTCTTTTCCACCAACATTACAAAATTCCTTCATCATCATCTTCATTGTAAACCTTGAAGTTTCGTGAAGAACTTGACCAACTCCATGATCTTCGTGATCTCAATACTATGCACCTTGCACAACGAAATTTGCATCACACACCTTCCTCACCATACTCAAATTACTTACCTCACTCATCCTCACACAATTACTCCATCCACATTCGTTTCCATCCTTACTCCTAAAAACACACTTTCATCTCACCCATATAATTTATATAAAGAGCATACTCAATCTCAAAACAACAATCCCAATCTCACTTCCAACACCTCACACTTTGGTAAAACTACCAATCCACTATACAAAACATCCTCCACTCATGAAACATCCCATTCTACCATACATTCATCCTCATCCATTCATGATTACCCAAATGAAACCTCTCTTTTGTCTCAACAAGACAATCTCACAATCACCCTCACTAATGAAATTCCACATTCACCCAACTCATTTCTTCGAAATGACCCTTGTGAGGAACATACTCAATCCTTAAACAACAACCATCAAAACTCATCCATACATGAAACCTATGTTCCATGTTCAATCCACAATCAATAATCACAATCCAACTCCACCATCTTCTGAACATGAAAAGTTCGTTGAAGAACTTAAAGAAGCACATGAGCTTAGTGCTCTTCTTGCTTTACATCTTGCTTAAAGCAATTTGGATCAACAACCTTCATCCACCAACTCATCACCACCCAACAACTTGATCCATCTTGAGAATCATGTCAACAATTGTTCTTGTTGCATTTTTCTCCAAAAACAAAACATGGCCATAAATGAACACCTCACTTGGATTGAGTATCTCCTCACTAGGTCTTCTCCAACATCATCCATAACACTAAACACCGACCCTCAAGCAAATCCCTCCGCTCCAAACTCACCACCAAACTCTCCAAATTCTACAAAAACCATTCCCACAAAAGTCTACCTTTCCTAAATCCAACTACCATGTTTCCCATCTCCAAAAATAATATCATTCCAAACCTTTTGTGTTCTAAGCAAGTCCAAGAGACCTCAAGTTAGCAACTTAGTATTATCTAGTGTAATTTGCTAGAAAAGCATATATATATATATATATATATATATATATATATATATATATATATATATATATATATATATATATATATATATATATATATATATATATATATTGCTTGTGCTCTAAATATTTTTGCAAGCATTCCATATCTCGATTTCTTATGACCTCAAAACAAGGGGGAGCTATACATTCGTCGGGATAACCTTTTTGATGTTAACAAAAAGGTGGAGAAGTGATATAAACTCACACTAAAAACTTGCATATATATTAATTTTTAGTTTAATGAGTTTAGATTTTGTAATTATCAAAAAGGGGGAGATTGTTGATATAAATAATGTATAAAAACGTTATTAATATCTTTCGATATCTTTAAGTTTTGACGATCACAAAATATAAGAACATTAAACGCAAAGTTAATACGTAAACAAGTTTTAAACAAGTTTTAAGCAAGTTTATATCATCTCATCCAACATAATCACTTAAGGTATGAATAAACAAGTGACTAATATATTTTATGATCAAAGGGATGTTTATTTAAATAATACAAAGTTTATAAAATTAAATAAACTTATTATATTTTTTTTGAAAAACATTTTTGGTAATAAAGGAAAATGTTTTATTCATAATAAATATATGAATTCAAAATTTTAACCAAAATCAGTTAGTTTTTCACCAAATAAACTTTCCCCAGAAAAAAACAAGAAAACTGCAGTTTTCATCTGGGCGGACCCCTTAATTATAAGGGCGGCCCCCTTAATTTTAAGGGGGCCGGCACACAATTAAGGGTACCGGCCACGCTCCCCTGTCAGATTCTGTCAGAAATTTTTCCCTATAAATACCACCTTAAATCTGGAATTTTTCCCACCTCTTGCAAGAAAATCTTCAGATCCAAATCTCTCTAAACATCCTCCTAAAAACCCTTTGATCATATAATTGTTAATCCTTGTTTCAAGTGATTCATTCCCTTACCTCTCATCTCTCAAAATGCAAGAGAAGAATACTCCTTTAACATCACCTTGTGAAGTATTGTAGATTTGTGTATATAGTCTAGTTGTTGTGTACATTCATTGTAAAGGTGTGATAGTAGTGTAACTAGATAGATCTAGGAATAGAAGTTGTATAGGGAGAAGAAGTTGTTTAGTAGTGAAGTAGTGTAGTTGTGAAGAAGATTGGTGTGAAGAAGATTGGTGTGAAGTAGATAGGTGTGAAGTAGAAAGGTGTGAAGTAGAATTGGTGTGAAGTAGATTGGTGTGAAGAAGTTGTGTAGAAGTTGTGATGAAGTTGTGGTGTGTACATTGGTGTGTAAGGTTTTCTCCGCCATAAGGGAGCTTGTTGACATAGTGAAGAAAGCTCTCGAGTAGGTGACTCGGGGAGTGGAGTAGGGCAAGGAAGGTGTCCTTGTAGCCGAACCACTATAAATCCTTTGTCTCGCGGTTAGATCTTTCCAACTCTAACTTATTACTTAGCTTATTTACTTACATATCGTATATAGCTATAATTGTCTATATTATGCATGTGTTGATTGTACATATTTAGCTTACTTCGTTATTACTTTTCATACCTCGATATAGTTGTTCATATTGTTCAAGACTTGAATTCACATAAGATAGAATCAAAGTTTTAAGAGTAAACAAGACTTTAAAACTAAACTAAGTTTTCATAAAATTAAAAAGACGTAAAACTATTCAACCCCCCCTTCTAGTTTTCCACATTTACAACGGATATGAAGTTAATTGGGTTGGTTTTGGGGAGTTAGTATAATTTGAAAAAGCAACTCTAGTAATCTAGTTGCTTTAACTAAAGAGTTTACGTTTGTTTGCAAATATAGTCCTTCAATTATAATTGGCCCGAGATAAAAATGAACCATGAAATGACTATAATACCCTCAGTAATGTGGCACATAACGAGAAAACTAACAGGAGTTGGCTCTCGGTGCTTTTTTGCACTTATCCGGAACGTTAATGGCTTTTTTTGCACGCATTTATGACTCGGTGACTTTTTTTCACTTTCACGATAATTATAACCATTTTTGCAATTTACCCAGATATATAAAAGTTATATGAGAGAAAATTTGAAAACATCAAAACCATAAAGAGGCTTGAGCTTAATTGTCATCTAATAGCGCTACACAATTTATGAGTTTTAAACAATACATTAAGGGGGTGTTTCTTTTTTTATTTCTGTTTGAAGATGGTATCCTTTTACATAAAAGTATCTTTTTGGAGTTGGTCACGTATAGAAAAATGATGTTTCTTTTACATCCTGAATAGCAAAGGCTCATAAAGAAAATGACTATCTTACCCTTTTATTCATAAGAAGCCCCAAATTAAAATTGATATAAACTCAAACTAAAATACCAGTTGGTAAAATCGTCTTCATTTGTAGAATTAAACTATAATAGTTTTTCAATTGAACCACATCACAGTTAAAGCCTAAATTCTATTTAGATGAATTAAAAAAAAGAAAAGAAAAAAAAAGCCTAAAATAATCCACATTTCCAGTTTTGCACCATCTTCTTCATATGCCCATGTTCCACCATTAATGACTTTTGAAACTCTAGTTCAGTGAAAAAAAAAAAGCAGATTATAAAACCTTGAGGGAAGCAAATCAGGGTGTAGAAATGTCAGCCGATTTTAAGGAGTGTACCGACGAGAACGTCGGTTGCAGGATGGGCGTTGTGTCACAATTCGTAATTTCAAGTCCTTGTTCAGATGTCGAAATTTCATTATTCATCTCGGAAAGTTACTATTCATCAATTACTATTCACCGATCACTATTCATCATTTTATTATTTATCATTTTTGGTGTCATTTTGAGATTCTGAGAAGCGTTCAGAAAATTTACTATTCACATGACACTATTCATTTCCGAAGAGAAAACACTATTCATGTAAATTTAGTTTACGGGTATTCAAATTCGCGTAACCAAATTGGTTCAGGAGCGAATTCATGCATTATCATTTGGACACTTCATACGGACTAGAAATGGCTTACATATCATTACAATGGCACTTGCATACTATTCCACTCGTAGGATATTTAAATTAGTACTTTTAGTATAATTAACTTTTACGTTTTATTATTTCTAAATAAACGTTAACACGCGATCAATAATGTGACTAACACGTCCGACACTCCCAACTATGATCCCAATATATTTTTATATTCATTTTAATAATATAAAAATTATAATATTAATTTACCCGGTGTTTTGGAAATTTATTTAATTATTATCGTAAGTTTACTAAAATTACGACGGTTTTCGTAGAAACTAAATAATAATTATCTAAACACTCAATATTTATACCCGACATATTTTTATAATTTTTATGACTTTATTATGCCCCAGTTAACTCCGTTAAAATTTATGTTTTGTTAACTCGGTACCCGGTATTCCCTAAAACAATTAATATATACATAATAATACAATAATTATACCAACTATCTTACACTAGCTACATGTTTTCTTCCCTTTTTCATAAAATGCAGCCCCCCCCCCCCCAATCCCCTTTTCTTACATAACTTGAAAAATTACCTTAGCATTTATGTATGCATTATTGAACTCAATATATATAATATATATATACCAATAATTCACCCTTTTCATCTCATTTTACCAAATCTAAAAGCAAGACTTACTTTCTTTCTCTCTTCTCTTGTGGTGCTCGACCTCAGCTCACAAACAAGCAAGAAACCATAAATTTTTCAAGATCAAGGGTTAATTAAGTCTCATATGTATTTCTAGTTAGGGTTTTGTGATAAAAACCCAAGGTTTTATAAGTTTTCATCTCCATAAGCTCACTAATCTTTCAAGTAAGTGTATCAAACTCATTTTTATAATTTTACCAAGTTTTTACAAGATTCGTATGATATATATACTAGATCTACATGCATATGCTATTTATACCACTCCATTTTATACATATTTAACTTTTGAGCCTTAGAAATTGATTATAGATAGATCCTTGTTAGATCCACTTGATTTATGATGTTTAGGAACCCATGACACCCTAAGAAGGTGTATGATAGGATTAGACTAGTTTTGTGGTGATTGAAAGTGGTTTGGTTGAAGTTGGAAC
Organism: Artemisia argyi; assembly: GCA_030686995.1. Lineage (NCBI taxonomy): Eukaryota > Viridiplantae > Streptophyta > Magnoliopsida > Asterales > Asteraceae > Artemisia > Artemisia argyi. The sequence continues at coordinate 20,146 of JARVZY010000515.1, forward strand.
TAGATTGGAACCCTAGAAATGGTTTTTAAAACATTACATATACCTACTGTCACTATTTTTAAAACGTGGGAAACTCAGTAGGTTATGGGTAATTTTTGACCAAAGATTTAGAAAATACTTTCAAAAACGAAGCCGTGGGCGAAAGAACGGATTAAAACGAGTTTATAACGAAGAAGTTATGATTTTTGCAAGTTAATTGACGAAAACTAGTTTCTGAAAAACTGCATGCTGTTTGACAATTTTCGACGGACAAATAGAGGCGTTAGCCGTAACCCAATGGAGCCGAGCTATCGAAAATATATTAATACATACGAAGACGAATCCGTGGATATAAAGAACGAGGAAAATGAACTTAAAACGACCAAGTTATACGCGTTTTAAAATTGTCAAAACTATATATATATATATATATATATATATATATATATATATATATATATATATATATATATATATATATATATATATATATATATATATATATAGTCACTACTAGAAATAATATAACTACGTACTAAATGATATATTTTCTAGATTTCTTATTCAATGATTTTATTCCTAACTAACGAAGTACGTACGACCCAAGGTTTATTTATACGACTACTAGACGTTATTTCAAGGTTTTCAAAACGAGGAATATAACACTAACATTTTATATACGATATATTACGACAAGTTTCTATACTTCTAATTGGACTTATTTTTCCTAAGTATGGAAATTTCCTACTTTGACGATAACAAGTATTTTCAAGTTACGAGTGGTATAGGTATCATGTGCATGTACATTCATTTCATCACGGCATGATCTAAAGTAGATCGTTATTACTCATATTAGGTTGCGGCTAGTGTGCGCGCCTTGTTGTCCCGATTATTTCGTCACATTGTACTATCACTTCAGGTGACTTTTCATAGCCCCGTTTTCAATTACATATTTGATTTCAAATCCCACGGGGGAGAATACATTGCATTACTAATTTTTCTGTACATGCCACAGTATTGAATTCCTTACATTGCTTAAGTTGCCTTATTACCACGTCATGACAAGTCCCCTTTATTATCATGGACCGTTAATTAATCTACAAGCGAGAGTGAGTGAATAGATCTATTGAGGGTGACTCCTCCATTCGAGTTTGGGTTGCTCCAACGGGTACGAATGCATCTCATGTCTAATACATTTAGAGTGTCTGGTAAACACTCATTTGGGGCCAAGTAACGTCTAGCTTCGGGGTCGTGAGCTTAAGAGCCAATGTATTACTTTTGACATTTTGTCGGTTTACTTTATACTTGTGGCCAATGTACATACGATTTAACTTACAAACCTATGATTATTCACCAACATTATTGTTGACCGTTTTCGCAATATATTTTCAGGTAACTAAGACATATTCGTCATGACATGCATGGAGTCATATCATTGAGTAACAAGGATGACGTGTCTCATATTAGATTTTTATGCACTTATGAACTATCGTTTGATTATACTAAACTTATTTCTGTAAACTTTTCAAGACTTTGGGACCTATGTTTTATGACTCTGAATATTTTAAATGAATCAAACGATGTATTTTCAAAACGACATTTTAGGTCGTCCAATATAACTGTAACTGTGGTGCTAAGACAGTCACCCCCAGGTATTCCATTCCGCTGCCATTCAGGTATTTTGGGGGTGTGATAGATTGGCATCAGAGCTAAGGTTTTAGCGAACTAGGATGTATCATGGACCCTAGACTATAACCACATCATTATAGCATCTCATCATTTCATCATAGGTGAGGCAAGTTGTGAGAATCCCTCGACGAATCTCCGATAGTAACCAGCCAAACCAAGAAAACTCCTGACCTCGGTCACCGTAGTAGGTCTTGGCCATTTAGTGATGGCCTCCACCTTTGCTGGATCCATAGTAATCCCCCCAGCAGATACCACATGACCAAGAAAAGCCACCTGACTAAGCCAAAATTCACACTTGGAGAACTTCGCATACAACTTCTCCTCTCTCAAAATCTGCAAAACTGTACCAAGGTGCTGCTCATGTTCTTCCTCGGACCTCGAATAAATCAAAATGTCGTCGATGAAAACAATCACAAATTTTTCAAGAAAAGAACTGAATACGCGGTTCATAAGGTCCATAAACACTGCCGGAGCATTAGTCAGTCCGAAAGGCATAACCAAGAACTCATAGTGTCCATACCTAGTTCGAAAAGCAGTCTTAGGAATATCCTGCTCTTTAACCCGAAGCTGATGGTAATCGGACCGAAGATCAATCTTAGAGAAACACTTAGCTCCTTGGAGCTGGTCAAACAAGTCATCAATGCGAGGCAAAGGATAACGGTTTCGGATGGTGATACGGTTCAACTCCCGGTAGTCTATACACAGCCTCATACTACCGTCTTTCTTTTTCACAAATAGTACAGGTGCTCCCCAAGGAGATACACTCGGACGAATGAATCCACTTTCAAGAAGTTCCTGTAATTGCTCTTTCAACTCTTTCAATTCGGTAGGAGCCATACGATAGGGAGTTTTAGAGATGGGTTCCGCACCCGGAATTAAATCGATACCAAATTCAATGTCGCGTTTAGGAGGAAGGCCCGGAAGTTCTTCCGGAAATACATCGGCAAAATCACGAACAACACGAATACTATCGATAGAAGGATTATCCATCAAAGTATCCTGAATAGAAGCAATAAAACCCGCACAACTGTAGGATAACAAGGTACGCGCCTTCAAAGCAGATATGATTTTAACAGATCGAAGTGGTTGAGAACCATAGTACACAAATTCAGGTTTGAACAAGTCACCAAATATAACCTTTCGTTCATGACAAACAAGAGTGGCTCGATGAGAGGTCAACCAATCCATACCAAGAATCAAATCAAAATCAAGCATATCAAGTGGAAGGAGATTAGCCGGACGTATACGATCATCAAAACGTAGCGGACAATCAATAAACTCATGATCAATGATAGTGTTGCTTTTCATAGGTGTAGATATAGATAAGGGAGTTATTAATGGTGTTGGGGTTAATTTCAGTTTCTTTGAAAATGTGATAGATATTATAGAATGAGTTGCGCCAGTATCAAACAAGACAAATGCGGTAAGATCACCAATATGTAGAAAACCCGTAATAGTACCTGTGGAGTTAACTGCCTGATCGCGAGTAAGAGAATGAACACGACTTGAAGAAGTAGAAGGTTGAGAAGGACCTGCTGGAACAATGCTGTTCTTCCTTGGACAATTCTTCACTTGATGATCAGTGGAACCGCACTCATAACAAGCTCCTGTAGCTGTGCGGCAAGGCCCAGTGTGTGCCTTACCACATGAAAGACAAGTAGGCACAGTCTCAGCACGCCTATACTGACCCGACGAGTTCCCCGAACGATGCTGCTGGTATGAAGATCCAGAACCCGAGTACCTGTTCTGCTGGTTTCCCCTGGAGAACTGCCTCTGGTTGGTGTTACCCGACCTGTCACCTTGCCTACCATAAGATCGGAAATCCGAACTCCTGTCACCCTGTCTACCAGAAGATCTATAATCCGAACCTCTTTGAACCTGTCGACCCTGGTCATGTCCCCTGTTAAATTGTCCCCTATGCTCAAACTGACGGTCCGAACGACCACGGTGCTCAAAACTCTGATCAGTACGACCCTGATGGTCAAAACCCCGGTTCTGCTGCCCTGAAGATGCAGACTGTATCCTATCCCCATCACGAGTCCGTTTGTTGGACGTTCCACCCTCATACAACAGCTCAATGTTACGTGCCGCGTCACAAACCATCGACACATCATCATAATCCATATTAACAATACGGTCAAGTACCCATCGCTTCAAACCCCACTTATAGTGACGAGCCTGCCTAGCTGCATCCCCTGTCACGGTAGGCCCCACGAAGCTAGCCAACCTGAGAAAACGCTCCATATATTCTGCCGCATTTTCCCGCTCTAACTGATAAATGGTACCATACTCTCTCTCGTATCGCTGCTGTTCCGAGAGAGGGATGAACCTCTTGTAAAAGACCTCACGAAACGCCGCCCAAGTACATGTCTCAACAAAACCATCACCCTTCGCCTGAATATACGACGTCCACCAGTTGAGGGCGTCACCATCAAACTTGAAAGCTGCTAATCGAGCTTTCACCCCATCAGGACAACCAATCACCTGAAACAATTTTTCACAATGGGTAATCCAATCACCCACTTCAGTCGGCGTGGTAGCTGACAAGAAGGAATTGGGCTTCAGTTTGTTGAAGCGTTCGATCCATACATGAATGCCCTCGTTGCTGCTTCCAGCCCCATCCCTACACTCATTACGCAAATTCTCAATAGCAGCAGCAACGGCTTGAGCAACAACCTCCTCAATGTTGGGAGGGTTATCACCACCTCCGTTCCGAGTGTTCACCATCTAAAACGATACCAAACGATTAGCAAAAGACAAACAGTATGAATACGAAAGGAGAAGACGAAACGAAAACCTAGTGTCTACCCAATCCTCACAGGTCATGGCCTAAGCCCTGAAAGTTCGAAACCTGTCTCTGATACCATAAATTGTAACGCCCCAACCCGGCAAGGGTAGAAACATTACAATATGGTTTCATATCAGATACACACAAGTCCAAACCAAACAGCGGATGTCTTAAATAAAAGTCAACAAAGAGTAATCATCGGGGTCTTAACAAACATCAATGCCCCGGAATTAAACAAGACAAGGTACGAGTACAAGTTCCAAAATCCAGAGATAATAATAAAGAAAGAGTTCCATTATTCAAAATAAAGCTCTAGGGTGGTCCACTCTCTCTCGTCCCCAAAGCTAAACCCACGTCCTAGCTTAAGTACCTGCCGCATGGAAAAGAAACGCGGCTGGGCATAAAAAGCTCAGTGAACAGATATGAAACAAATAACAACGTAGATATAACGAATAATCAAGAAACAAGAGAAAAGATTACATGTGGTGTCAATGGAAATCAAGGGTTATCAAGTTAAGTGTAAAGGTTAAGTATCAAGATTATCAAGTAGAATATCAAAGGTTCACAAGTTCAAGCATCAAGAATTAACAAGTATTAAGTATTAAGAATTAGCAAGGGTCAAGTATTAAGTGTCAAGGCTTTCCGTATTTAACCCCCAGGCACAAACAAGTATCAAGTCAAGTATATCAAGTCAAGTATCCCAAGTTGGAGTAGCGAACTCCCAAGATGTGAGGGGCTGCAATGCACACAAGTCCAGTCACCAAGTAATATATCATGTAGTCCAAATCATAATCAAGATGGCCGTAGCCCAAGCAAGTAACAAGACAAGTCACGACTAGGATGCATCCATACGCCCCTGCAGGCCAATAATATTAATCATAGTAGTAGTCAAGAACAAGTAACAGGGACGGTGGGGGACATCTCTCCATCCCCACTAGAGTACATAACATTGGTGCATCAACGCTATGGTTGTGGCTACTCCACAACAAGTAGCTCCTGGGTAAAATACTGAGGGACAAGGTTTTAAGGTTCAATATCAAGTATAAGTGGTCAAGTCATAATCAAGGTTCATGTCAAGGTTCAACGTCAAGGTTCAAGTCAAAGAGTTCAATATCAAGGGTCAATATCAAGGGTTCAATATCAAACAAGATAAAAGAGAGAAAGAGAAGGGTCATGAGAGAAATAGTTGTACTCTTACTGAAAGAGTACGGAATATCTGTACCTTAGTCCAATACGAAAGCGAATTCACAATCAAATAACGAGAGACGGATCACTCCCGCTTCACCGAACCTAGAAGAGAACGGATACGAATCAAGAAGAGTTCAAATCATGAAATTTACCTCTTTTAGTTATCTTTCCATTTTTTGTAGCTTTCTATTTTAGCAGGTTTCCCGAATTAGTCGGTTTCTAAATTTAGTAAGTTCCCGCAATTGTACTTTAATATTTAAAGGTTATAATCGACAATTAATAATACTTAAGGTTAATATGACCAATATAATATTTTAGGTCTTAAATGTCAATATTATAAGTTTAGGGTCTAAAATGTAAATTATCAAAATTTAAATATTATAAGTCAAATAAAATTATTTTAAAGTTTATTTTGATAAATAAATGTTGAAATAATAATTTTGGACCCCGTCATCGTAATTTTATATAATTTAGTGACGTACCCCCCGATATTAATATTTATGTCGTGACAACCCAAGATTAGTTCGAAAATAAACAAGTCCATTACACTTTTCTTGTAAAAAAAATATGCCGAGACAACCACTTCTCTTGTTGTTTAAATAGGCCACGACACATACCCTTTTATTGTTTCGAAACAAAACCAATCAGTGACATATTTAGCTATTTTATGATATGAAAACCATTAGAAACAAGCATGCATGCAGCGTCCCTTTACATATTACTATATCGAATCAGATAATAGAACATACATGTTCTCATTCTTCTTTTATTTAATTCATAACATAGCTCAGGATGTAACCTGTCTTTCAAAGGCTTTCATTGCTTATATCATGTGACAATTATATGTTTTCATGCAAGCTTTCTATCATTTTATTTGAGATACCTTTCATGCATATATAAATATACACGATTATTACAGTTTTCATGTGGCCTTTTTTGTTTCAGAAATCCAATCGTATAACCCATTTGGTATATATCTGATTTAAACACAATATTATTAGCTGAACTAAACATGTTATTACTTATATTATTAGATCGAAAATCAGTAAGTTTAATCGTTATCAATATACTTTAACGAAGTCATAATATGGATCGATTATAAGAGGTGTAGATTCGTTATATTATGTGACTTATGCTGTGATTTCATGTGAGTATCTATATGCTATTACACAGCCGATTACAAGATGGCAACAAAACTGATTCTATGTTGTTTAAGCACATGTGTGTATGTAATTCCTTCCAGCCGATTCGTGGTTGCATAACAAGTGATAAGTTATAATTTCATGCAAGTTTCTATTTGAAAATACACAAGCATGTGAGTCGATCCATAACCATATTAAAGTGACCTTCTTAATATGATGTTTTTATAAAAGTTCACATGAGAAAATAAGCATGCATGTGGGTTCCATATTGCCAACCGATTCTAGACATAACAAGTAGTCATGTTTCTGATTCCACAAAGGTTTTCTCATGCGTATAAGTTATAGAAATTCGTCATTTTATGTGTTCAACTTATGATTTTATGTATAAGATTTCTATGATTTTATGTGAACATGAATTCGATAAGACCAACTAATAAATCAAACGACAACAAGAGTCGAACACAAAAGAGTCGTATTGAACAAGGAGAGACATGGTTACCCTTGGAGCGTGATATGAAGAGGACTAGACAAGGATCGAACCACAATGTTTTCCAGCCGAAACACAAGCCAAAATTACCCTTGTAACAGCCTTATGAACCGTGAATCAACACTGTTTTCTGCACCAAATACCCACGTCCAAGCACTCCAAAACTACGATCAAACACCCTTTTCACCCTTTGGTTTTGTACGAGAAAGAATAAAGAAAAGTAGTAGCAGCCGCTTGTGAAGTTTTAGGGTTTGTGAAGTGTGAGAAAAGATACGGTTAAATTGTGATTGAGATGAAACGTATAAAGTGATAAGGTAAATCAATTTGTGCCGTGTATATGGGGGTGATTGATTTCTTCTAAATTTAGTTACTTGGGCTTTAGGCTTGGTTTGCATATATCTATTTTTTTCTTTTAGTTAATCTTGTATACAATTTGGCCCGGCCCATAGTTCCTTATAAACGTGTACATTAATTATATTGTGTGAATTTTAGTCTTGTGATCAAGTTATATTGCATAAAGTTCAAATATTATTTACTTGAAGTTACATGTTCATGTTTGTGATCGCACAATAGTCGTTTTTGATTTAGGGCTTGTTTGGTAAACATAGTTAATTCTTCAAAATTTCAAATTGGAGGGTATTTTGGTAATTTGATCATGTCATGAAAATGTTGGTTTTACAATTACCACCCTATAAATTGATTTTCCGTTATTGCACCAAGTATTTACTATTATTACGCGAAACAATTTTCATGTTACTTGAAAGGAAATGACTAGAATACCATTTTTCAAAACAAAACGTTGAACACCATCTAAAACTTTTGAGAAAAGTAATACTATTTTGACTAAATCAAAAATCGCATCATTAGTCCTTAATTATACATAGCCTGATCACCTATGTATAATTCAGGAAGGATTATGCCATGAAGTAAATAATTTTTTTTTTTTTTTTTTTTTTTTTTTTTTTATTGCTAATAACAATCTTCATGTAAAAGCGTTTTAAACAAGTAAACTCTTTTATAAATGTCTCTTTCTGACAAACTTTCCCCTGGATACTTACCTCACCTGTCACTTACTTAGCCATTAAGTTGGACTTTCCATTTACTTCTTGAGAGACTTTCCCTATCAAGTACTAGGAGGATTACTCGATACAAGAAAAACAATAAAAGGATTACGAAACTACTAAACCTAGACTAAGAAAATTCATAATCCAACAACAATCCTAATATACCACGATACCATCCGAATCACCATTTCTGACTTAGTTGCCAAATTTTATCATTCAAAGGTACTAGCAAGACTGAGCTACAGGATCGAACACATTGTGAAGGTACGCTAAACAACACTATAGAAATAATCCAAGCACCTAATTGATCCCGTAGAGAGAATTGGAATAGGCGTAATCGGGTTGTCTCTCTAGTTGCAACATCTAGGTCTATGGAATCTACGATTTTGAGGAAGTCCTTAAGATGTTGGTTTGGATCTTCGGAACGAAATCCATGGAATGCACATCCGCTTTGCACCAACCGGATGGTGTCAGATCGCAAGGGGGTCACATTGGCTCCGGTGAGCTCAATGGTGTTTCGGTAGCCTTGGTGGCTAGGTCGGGAATACTCTCCTAAGGTTCGGGGCCTAAGGGGTTCTAATGGTGGGTTTTGTTATGGTGGGATGACGGGTTCAAAGATGTTCCCGTTGTCCATGATGTCGGGTGGTTACGAACAAAGGCACAAAGAAATAGATAGACTAAAGAGAATCTAAAAATAAAAATAAAATTTTACTAGAAAGGAATCTAGCAAGTAGACCTAATAAAAAGAAATTTTAACCTAGACAATAACTATTTCCCCGGGCTGCGGCGCCAAAAACTTGATGCGTGGGAATTGCACCAGGCTTTACCTCTCGAGGGATCTCGAGAAGCTTACAACCCCCACCAGGCAGTGTACCTGATCGTTGTAATATAGTATAGTGACAAGTACCGGGGGATTGATTGTTCAGCTTAGGAATAGTGTCGCTAGGATTAGAAAACCTAAATACTAGTTCTAAAGGTGAGGGATGATTATTTTTGTATTTTATATTTTTTAGAAAGCAATTAAAAATCTCGGGTTTGAAGGATTTGGGCGGAATTAGTTGCTAATCAACTAACCCAATACTAAAGATGCAATCAAAATAAAATACTAGAAATGAAAATAAACTAAATTATACTAAAGTTGTGAGCAATAAGTGAAGAAAATGTGTTTACTTAGATTTCACTACTTCCTAGACATCTTTTACACGTTAATTACTTGTTATAATTGCATGGATGACGGATCGTATTCCTTAATACCATTCATGGGGTGGCACACTTAACTCCCCAATTCTATGAGCTCTTATCTCCTCCTATACCATGCCCAGCACAACCATAGGGATTATAAACAGTGGCTCATGCATTAAATACAACCAATAAAGACCTAGTGCGCGTCGGTTCATGTTTCTTAAGACGTTCAAGCATGTTACCAATTGGAGATCTGCCAGTTTTCTTAAGCCTAACATATAAATCATTCATCCAAGACAAGTATAAACAAGTAATCAACACATAATTAACATCTAGGTTTCATTAGATCTAAGCAAACACAAGATAGATCTAGCCTAGCATGATGGAATTAAGACAAGAACAAGATATAGACAACCAACAAATAGACATATTGATTGAATTAAAAGAACACTTATCTCAATTACACATGAAAGGTATCAAGGGCTTGGAACCCTTGAAAAACCTGTAAAATTCGCACCAAGTTCGTATTTAGGGTTTCTCCAAAACTTCTCTCCAAACTTCTCTCCTTTTAATGTGAAAATTAGAAAACTATATATAGGAAAAGGGGTCTGACGGCGTCAAGACCAAGCTTGTGACGCCGTCACCTCGCCGCCAAAACTTTTCTCGGACTGCCTTGATCTACATTTGACGCCATCAAGTGATAATCATTTCCAGGCCGTCATGACTTTTACTCTTGACGCCCTACTTCGTGACGCCGTCAAATCTTTACTGGACCGTCATGGAATTTTTCTCTTGATGCCGTCAGGGAGTTACTCTTGACGCCGTCACCTACTGTTCCCAGCATGGAAAATTAAGACTTTGGCGTTTTCTTCACTTTTATGCTTCAAAAACGTCCGAATTGCTTCCTTTTCCAGATTTCTCTCCCAAAGTACCTAAAATCACAAAAGGAACTGTTGGGTTTTATAATTAAGTTGATAAATACAAAACTACAAGTGAAGAATGAAGACAATGCAAAATATAAGGACTTGCTTTACAAAGAAGTTTTTATTTATTAGTCCTTTGTAGTATTTTATAAACCCTAATCCTCTAGTATATAAAGAGGACATGGGTCATTAGTTTTGAGTGCACAGTAAAAGATGTAGATGTCTAGTAAAGGTGTGTGTGTGTGTCTAGGCGTAGTCTTATTGTAGGCGCCTAGATTAGATGTAGAGAATATGATGATGAAAACCTTGTGTCAATAACTTTGATTTATTTTATTCTGTTGCATGTTATTATCATTGTTATTGTTAACCCTAGTGCTCAAAAGGATCTATGGAGTCTAACAAACTCCACAATTGGCATCAGAGACAGGTTAGCTCTTAATCTAGGGATGTTACAAGGTTTTTATTGTTGAAGAGTAGATTCGATGTAAGGTACGAATTGGTTTTAATATTATTTGTCAAGAATTTTATTGTCGACAAAAAGTAGTTTTGTTTTAAGGTTTCGAATTTATGGTACTGCTGTGAATCAATCTTGCTGTCGTTTTCTGCCATGTGGGGCGCTTAAGGAATAACAATCTCGTACTATCTTTATTAATATTGATTGGCTGATTTTACAAGCATAAAACCTCGTATCTATTAATTGTGGATCAGTGTTCTCAATCGGTATTTAAGAGGATTTGTCAATTAGTGCGTGGGGTTGAATTATATTACTCCATATATGGTGTCACATGGGTCGGTGGCTTCAAAGTTTATTAGTACTTCGTACCTATTACTCCGTATTAATTGTGGGACAGTTAAAAGCGGCTGAGTTAATATTGTTTGATTAAACAATCATTGGTCTGTGGCAATAATATTTATTTTTGATCATGAGTTAAATTGGTTTGTCGCATGTGTGTTATCTTCTAAGCAAGTGGATTTGGTTTGGCTATAATGAAGATGTGATACAGTGAGAGCAATATTTGTTAGTCGGTGTGGAATATTAAATAAGATTGATGGATTATATTATTGACATCATGGGAGGGTGATTTTGTTACTACGCTTCATGGTTATTATTTTTATTATCAAAAGAACATGTGAGGTTATATGATTGGTCGAATATTATTTAATATCAATCATGGGCCGGTGTATGATAAGGATAATAATTTAGGTTTGAAGCTTGGTACTGATCGTTAAAAACAGCTGTTCGATTATTCGTTTACTATTGGTTTGGGAAAGATGAATAATAATTTGTTGCGTATTGTGGTTTTGGAGAAGCTGCTTGATATGTGGACCAAGTGGAAGTTGTTACCTCGTACCAATTAATTATCATCATAGTGGGTCGGTTGAATTAATTTGCATATATTCACTTGGTCGACATGTTATTAGAATTTATTTGGTATTTCAAATACTGCTGCTACGAGTAAAATACTGCTGCTACGAGTAAAATTCTACTTCCAGTTATAATTTTCTGCTGCTCATACTACTGCTATGCTAGAATTGCTGCTTATTTTATTCTACTACTAGTTTTAGTAAAACTGCTGCTGCGTCTTATTCCTGCTGCTGCGCAAGTCGAGTTTATGGAGTTGTTTTTACACACACGGAAGGTTATTTGGTTCACACACACAAGGAGATTGGTTTGGTTTATGTCCAGTTTTGTTTCAAGTAGTTGTCATGTTCGTGTTAAGGGGAAGATTTCTATATTCTACATGATTTCTACTACTCAACCAAAGAACTATTCTTCAAGTTACTGCTGCTTGGTTTCAAATACTATTGTAGTCATTTATAATCATCTTGTTGCTCGTTCATGGAAGGTACTACGTGGTGTTCGTTGCTATGGTGGTTAGTTATTTGACAAGTTCTTATGGTTACTTCAAATGGTTAACACTTGTATTTCAGGGGAAGCATTTTATATAGTGTTTAATCATTGACATGCATCATTCAAGGGGAAGGTTTTTGCTATCATGAGTTGATATTATTACTGCTGGTTTAAGTTTCTATTGTCTTGAGTTCATTTTTAGTAAGCATTTTGGTGTACTTCATGAAGGGTAATTCGAGACTTTAGAAGGCTGGATTGGAAGTGTAATATTGGCTCGTGGTTGTGAAGATCAAAGTTGCATCTACTTAGTTTCCCCTAGTGGATAATGACAAAAAGGGGAAGAAGGGTTCACTTAAAGATTTGCAACTTGAAGATCAAGATGAATGTTTTGTAATTATCAACTAGGGGAAGATTGTTGGGTTTTATAATTAAGTTGATAAATACAAAACTACAAGTGAAGAATGAAGACAATGCAAAATATAAGGACTTGCTTTACAAAGAAGTTTTTATTTATTAGTCCTTTGTAGTATTTTATAAACCCTAATCCTCTAGTATATAAAGAGGACATGGGTCATTAGTTTTGAGTGCACAGTAAAAGATGTAGATGTCTAGTAAAGGTGTGTGTGTGTGTCTAGGCGTAGTCTTATTGTAGGCGCCTAGATTAGATGTAGAGAATATGATGATAAAAACCTTGTGTCAATAACTCTGATTTATTTTATTCCGTTGCATGTTATTATCATTGTTATTGTTAACCCTAGTGCTCAAAACGATCTATGGAGACTAACAAACTCCACAGGAACGATTTAGGGCAATATTTGATCAAATAAATTCGAATTCGGGCTTAAATGACCCCCTAAAAACGGATCATTTTTCGCCTCATCATATACCCTTACACTTGAGATTTGCTTGTCCTCAAGCAAATGCGCTTTTATTCTACTCAAAATACAAGTTAGGGGTCATTTAACACTAATATAAAAGTAATTACAACAAATAATCGTTCCACTAAAGACCAATAGACAAGCACGGAGGTCATACACAAGCACCTCACAAATAGTGTTTAGATACTCACATCTCTCGGGTGTAATAAAGTGTAAATTACAATATGGAAACGGAAGATATCTCTCACTACCTGTCATAGCAAAATAGATTACCATAGGCTTGGAAAAGGATCAAACCTCCACCACATGGCGTAAGCACCTAGGATAAACTATCAAAGAGGTCTTTTAAAGGGTTGTAACGTTAGGTATAGGGATATGAAATACACGGTTTTGTTGGATAAAAGAAGTTTTACTGGTGGCGAGTTAACAATCTTGGTTAATTACATGTACAAGATGGCGTTGCTAAGCCAAGACTAGACTCGACTTAAGCTAATAAATGAAAAATAACAAAAACATAAAATGAACATAGAATGAAAAAGGGATGGTAGTCCGTATGTTTTTTCTCTTTTCCTTTTTTTTTTTTTTTTTTTCATACACTCTTACCCTACCATCCAAAATAATACATCATAGGGAATGAACACTCCCCTTACACTTGAATTTTTACATACTTTACAATTAACTAATCTAATGACTCGAATTAAGAAAATCAAAACACTTTGAGCACTTTTAATATTAACGTACATATGGGGGTAATAAAATGATGTTCTTCCCCATTACTCCATAAAATAAGTACTTACCCATGAGTCCCAATCGTCCCAAAACAATATGTACAAGGATATGACTCGACTTAGCAACAATGTAATCAATTAGATAGTTAACTTAGGGTTTAACAAATAACAATAATGCACTAAAAATGAGCGCATACACGGAAGGCTAAGGCGATTTGGGTGTACATTTAAGTGGGGTGTAACAAATTCTTCCTTTAAGTAAAATGCTTAAAGTTAGAAACGAAAAGATAGGCTCGGAGGGGTGTACTAGGAGTTTCGTGTACTAAAAATGAGTACAACGCTAAGGGTGTGGGA
>JARVZY010004311.1:0-26013 GCA_030686995.1 Artemisia argyi
AACAACATATCTTGCAAACGGTAAATCTTCAAGCTACAAAAAAAAAAATACCATCGCGACGAAAATTAAATGATCTTTCAATAGATATGCATTGTTATATACTTTCGACGAACTTTTTTTTTTCTTTTTTTTAATTTCCGCCCAAAAAAAATCATATATGATTCGTAAAAATCATATATGATTCGTAAAAATCATATATGATTCGTAAAAAATCATATATGATTCGATTCTTACGAATCATATATGATTCGATTCTTACGAATCATATATGATTCGTAAAAATCATATATGATTCGTAAGAATCATATATGTATATGATTCGTTAAAATCGAATCATATATGATTCTTACGAATCATATATGATTTTTCTGGGCGAAAAAAAAAATTCATCGAAAAAAAAGTTCGTCGAAAGTATATAACAATGCATGTCTATAGAAAGATAATTTAATTCTCGTCGCGATGATATTTTTTTGTAGCTTGACGATTTACGGTTTGCAAAATATTTAAGTTTTAAAAAAAAAGGTGGAAGTTTATTTTTTTTATTTTGATAAAAAAAAATGAGTGGGTTAGGATTACTTGATGGATTCTATGGTAAAAGTTGGATCTATAAAGAACTTTTGGCTAGAAGAATATTGTTAAATCAATTTTTGCACCTAAGCTGTTGTTGTTAACCCCAAATGTACAATCTAATCTATCACAATTCATATGCATAAATCGATTTATATAATATACACAATAAAAATTAACACGTCACACAAAGAAAATTGAACACCTACAGAGCAAATCATAGCAGATATATCAAATAAACTCATGACTAGAGCATCAGAATAAAGCAAAATTTGATCCAATAATCTATTAAAGACGTGAATACCAGCGGAGTCGCGGTGGTGTTGTGGAATTAGGGAACCATCATTTGAAGAAGGTACAAAAATTATCATTGATTGTGGTAATGGCGTTGTAGGATTGTAAAAGAGCGACTGATTTTGGGATTTTGGGTTATTTCGGGCTTTGGGTTGGGTCGGTTACATGGTTGGTCAAGAGGGCAGCCCAATAAATGTCAGATATCAAGTTTGTCATTAACAAAAATACATTGCCGTATTTTAGGCATTTTATGTTACTGTTTTTTTTTAGAAAGGCAACGTTATATAAAGAACCCACAAAAGAAAAAAAGATACAATATATCGCGCCCCACCTCAATTAACAAGCTAATTAAACGAGGATGAGAACCAAAAACAAAAACAAAACTAAGACAAGTATACCATCCCGAAGTTCACATACAAATGACGAAATAAATAGTACTTGGATCTTAAAGTGTAGATTGGCAGAGACACCTCAACCCTGTGTATCATAATGGTACCCATCAACCCTACCCAACAAAGGTTTGATGCCTGTGAAATACCTCCACCCAATACCCAACCATGCTTGCGGAACGGAATCGAACTCGCGTCCTTTAGTTGGATCAAGACATCACATGGTTGGGCCCAGGCTTCTAAGGTAGCTGGTTGATATCATTAGAGCTTGTGGTCCCCATGTGAGGACTTCCCGGTTGGTCACCCAACCCGGTACTACTCTTACCTAGGCTCGCTTAACTTAATAGTACTTGTAATAGCCTACAGAATTTACTTTTAGACGACTTAAATTTGGGTTGGCCATAGACGACTTGATGTCCCGACTAAGATGTCCAAAGACTCTCAGAGCCTGTTTCTTTTTTCCTTTGCATAAGGAATTGGGCCCACTATCATATTTAATATTGTTTTTTTATTATGTGGGGACCATTTATTTCTTTTATTTCATCTGTATCAATGAAGGATGCAAAATGATATCCTCTTCATCCAGATGCTAAACCAGACATGGACCCACATGGTCCCACTTGCACTTATAAACCCCTTAATTTAGAGGAAAAAAGAAACAAGACCTGAGTCTTTGCAATTTGTCCTTATTGAATTATTTTATCTTTCATTATTGTGATTTTTTTTGTTCAAAGAGCAATGAATGTGCCCAAATAAAGCTCCCATTTATAGCAATAGAATACAAGACAATATAACATGATGTAAACCGCCAATTTAGAAATGGTTTTATGTCAATTAACATTTTTTGAAAAGTATTTTTTCTTTAGATTACACAACTCCACACTCTGATGTTACAAACAAAGTAGCCATGTTTTGAGCCACGTTTCATACTTTCATACATACAATTGTCGTAGTTAAAGGCGAAACAATAATCATTAAACTCATCGAAATAAATCAATAAGGATACCTCTTAGGTTATCTCGTAAAAGTTTATCAATTCCGAAGATAACAGTTTTAACTTAAGTCAATCAAATTTAGTTTACTCTAAGTTTAAATATAGATGTTACGTTGAAGAATGCGTGATATACGGGAGGATTTAATTTCATCTAATAGAATTCTAAAACCTGCTGCACAATGAAGAGAAACAAGTTTTTAAAAATTTTAGAGACTTTTTGTCAAATTTTGGGTTGGGTACTCTTACAATTAAGAGAAACGGGTTTTCATGTATTTTAACTTTGTTCCACTTTGGGAAAGATTAAACCAAAAGTGGGTATGTATCGCTAGTGTCACTCCATAGTAGTATTAATTTAACATTGAAGTAATGGTGGAGGTCTAATGGATGCAAAATGTGAGACCGAATGAGCCATTCTGGTTTGATAGTTTAAACATACTTGGCCCCTAATACTAGTAGAGGTGGCAAAAACAGTCGGGTCAAACCGGGTTTGAGTAACGGGTCAAACTATCCAACTTAAATTTCGGGTGAAAGGCTTCGGTACAAAACAGGTTTAGGTCATGCTGGGTTTGAGTCAAAATGGCGGCCTTGAAATTTGGGACGGGTCACAGTTAGATGACAGTTGTGCGATTATAAAATATGAAGTTTTATTTAATCTGTTTGGTATAAATCCATTCATTCACTCATTCAAGTATTTAATCAAACACAGTGAGCATAACATTACCCTCAAATCCAACTTTTGAACATTATGCATTGATGTAATACATAGTACTCGGTAATAGCCTATAGAAGCTTTGTAAATTGCTACAATAGTTTCTGTCAATTATGCGAGGGTTAGTTTCAGCAGCAACTGTTCTCACTGCATCATATACAAAAGAGGCAAAATCCATGTCTGTTGCAATTGGGTATATGCAATCATACTTTAGTACAACAGAGCAACGCATAAAAAGTTTATAAATACCAAAATAAGCATAAACAAGGATTTGGAATGTTACGCGATAAGGATCGAGCAACCACCAACACATGTAAAATCAATATCCATAAAAATAATCTTGTATCATATATTAATAACCCAATTACCAAAATGAACGTTATACTAAGTATATTTACGGAATTGAACATTTTTTACATGCTTTACCAAAGTGACCAATATATGTCACTATCAACTTTTTCACTTTTCCATTCGCCCTAATAATCGCCGGAATCACAAAACCTCGTATACCCAATATATATATATATATATATATATATATATATATATATATATATATATATATATATATATATATATATATATATATATATATATATATATATATATATATATATATAATCCTTAAGATATCCGAGAAAGGTGGGATTTTATTCACTTGATTGATGGTTTTTTATTGAAATCATGATACTATATTTGAGCAGTGAAAATGCCTTTTGATAAAACAGTTCATAAATGCTGATAGGTTTTACTGTGCAAGTATTTGGGTACCTTCATCTAACCCTTGAATAAAACACAGTAACAATCTTTTTAATAGTTTTGACAATGTTGATGTTGTCATCCTCTTCATTTTCCCATGCAAACCCTCTAAATTTTATTCCATGCACACGAATTCATTCATAGAACTATTTTCAAATTTCATTTTTTGCTGAACCATTTATTGACCTCGCCAAGGACCACGCCTCCCCTCACCTCGACCTCGCCTAGGACCACGCCTCCACCTGCCCGTCACCTCGCCTAGGGTTGAATCACCTCGCCTAGACCTCCCCTTTCGCGGTAGATCCTCGCCTAGATCTTCATCACCATCTTCACCACATATGGGCTCGCCTAGAACCTCGCCTATCCATACCCAATTGGCATGAACCCTCGCCTGAAAACTTCTGGTAATTCAATTCGCCTAGTGCTTATCCTAGGGCCACTAGTAAAACAATTCAATTCGCCTAGCACCTCGCTTGTCACCTCGCCTAGTTCCTCGCTTGGTAACACAATTCAATTCACCTCGCGTATACCTTGCCTGAACCATCACCTCGCCTAAACCCTCGCGTACAGCTCGCCTACACCTCGCCTAAACCCTCTTATCTTTCTGCCTCGCATGCACCTCGCCTAGGATTTCTTTTACTCAATCTAACGGTTAGAAACTAATATAGTAATAGATCTAACGGATAATATATAAGATGTTCATTTTAGATAATTTTACGTGCGATGTTTATATGTGTAAAGGAGTTGAATAAAACGTTAAGTTAAGTAATTTACTCTATATTAATCCATAGTCATTCATCTAATATTTACTATTTAGTTTATGACTGTTAAATCCATAGTCATTCATCTAATATTTACTATTTAGTTTATAACTTCCAGATGCTAGGTGCTTGCACCACAAACCCGCAGTTACCGACATACTTATTTCTTGTTCATTACTAATCACTAATCAGTTTAAAAAAGTAAGAGCATTTTCACACTAACATCGAGCATATTAATCGTTTGCTATTACTTTCATAGTGCATTAACATCAACTATGTTGCAATTCTATGTAAAGCATTTTATCAAACACCTTCCGTGCATCATATAGCTACACAGTTTATAATATGAACATATGGAGATGTGGTATATCACACAACGAGGGGAAACAGCCACCCATGGTGTTAGTGGCAATTTTATTAATAAAGGGGACTTAAAAACCCCTATCAAATACAAGTGAAGCATGAAATTACAATACTACGTACCAAACATTAATAAGTAGATGGAAAAAAAACATAAAAAAACATATACCACTATGCACGCGCAACCCTTCGCCATTTTGCTATGAACACTACCACTGTTACATGCAACCAATCTTTTACCCTATCATGAAAGTGAAAAAAAGCACGTCTCCCTCGATGGTTTAGAAGTAAAGCGCTACATACTATCCAAAATCCAGTAGCAAAACCAGTGGCCCCACCAACATAAAACCATCTTTCAAGTTCATCACTTTCACTCTTAACGACATGTGGAACTCCTAAATCTTCATCTCTGAGACATGTTTTCCTTGTAGGAAGTCCACATAGTTCTGCATTTCCAGTGAACCATTCAGGTGGAAAGGACTGGAGTTGAGTGCTTAGTGGAACTCTTCCGGACAAGTTATTAAATGGCACATCTAGGTCATTTAATGAATGCATGCCAGACATGCTTGACGGCATCTCTCCTGAAAACATGTTTCTAGACAAATTCAAAGTTAGTAGCTGTGTCATTTGACCAATATCTCGTGGAATTTCTCCATCTAGAGAGTTGTCTGACAAGTCTAGTACTAACAATCCTTGCAGATTGGTAACTTCATTTGGGATTGGTCCTGTCAGATTGTTGCTTGACAAATCGATCACCTTTAGCAATCCTAATATGCTACTAAAATCATTTACCTTTCCTTGCCATTCAATCAACAGATGGTCAATATAGCTTTTGTCAACACTAGAACCAGTGGATCCCAACGTAGTAATTCTCAAACTGAAAGAACTAAGATAATGATGTACATTCATTTCGAAAAACGATCCTTTTTGAACCATGGAAGTAAGACTGTTCACACATGATGGGATTGTTCCATAGAGCTTGTTATCTGACAAGTCTAATATTTGAAGACTTACTAATTGACATATTTGTGAAGGGATGGTTCCAAAGAAGTTGTTTGATTTTAGGCTAAGGGCATACAACCTTGACAACTTTTTCCCAATCCAAACAGGAATATCACCATATAAACTGTTGTCCCCCAAGTCCAGAATGCTTAACTTGGTGCAATTCTTCAAAGACACGGGCAATCCTCCAGAGAAGTTATTGTTGTATAAACTCAAAGTCTCGAGTTGACCCAAACACCCAACAGAGGGAGGAATACTTCCTGATAGAGTATTCTGTCCTAGATTAAGAACTTTTAGATATGTCAAATTCTGAAAACAGTCCGGAAGTTGCCCGGTCACTATGTTACGTGAGATATCAAGAAATTCCAAATTTTTATACATTTGGCACAAGAATGAAATTCCTCCATGGAATTTGTTTCTGGACAGATCTAAAAAATTTATACTTGCTGGAAAAGCAGGTATTGGACCATAAAAGTTGTTGACACTCAAAATTATTATACCAAGGTGGTGATTTGATAATGATTCTGGTAATCTCCCACTTATGTTGTTGAAAGAGAGATCCAAATGGTACAACTGAGAAGATTGCCACTGGTTCCAGTACTCTGTAGAAACTATGTCTGAGATTTTATTTCTCGAAAGATCAAGATGCTTGAGATTTTTCAGTTTTTTTATCCATTTGGGGAAACGAGGCCCTAACTTGTTAGAACTGAAATCTACATATTGTATACTCTGAGAAAGGTTTGACACGTCATCATTAGAAGGAACTCCTTTGAGTGAGTTGTTTGAAAGATCTAGATACAAAAGATTTGATTTTCCAATGTTTTCAGAGATAGCACCTCTAAGGGAATTGGAAGACAGGTATAGCCATTGAAGGCTGGGTAGTTGCCACAGTTTGTCACTTATTGTTCCATCCAACTGATTATAAGATAGGTTCAAGGAATTAAGGGATGAAAAGTGTTGGATCTCATCAGACAATGACCCTGTGAATTGGCTACTTGAAGCATACAAATATCTTAACGTAGTAGCTGATGTGCATCCAGACAAGTTGTTCAGAAATTCTGAAAATTTCCCATCAAACTTGTTGCTAGAGAGATAAAGCTCATCAAGCTTATTGCCAATTATTGGGCACAACCAACGATAAATGGATGAGTTGAGATTGTTGTTATCAAGATAAAGGACATCCATAGATGAAGAAGAGTTGACAGATGAAGAATATGGATGCATGACTTGTGAGAGGTCACATCCATTTAAGCTTAAATCTGATAGGTTTTGGAGACCTATAATTACATTTACCCAGTTATTTGCTTTGGCTAAAGAAATTCCATCCATATAAAGGTCATATAAAGAAGAAAGAGAAGACAACCAATCTAAGTTTTCAACTATACAACTTCCAAGGGAACCTAGATGAAGGTATCCCAAATTGGTGAGGTTTCCAAATTCCTGAGGAATAGTTCCACTGAAAGAGTTGTCTGAAAGGTTAAGAGATGTCAATTTGGTCAAGGAACCAATGGATCTCGGAATGCTTCCAGTGAAATTATTCCCACCAAGGGAAAGCTCTGTTAATTCGGTTAAGGAACCAATGGACATTGGAATGGTACCGTTGAAGTTATTCTCACTAAGGTCGAGGGTTGTTAAATTGGTTAAGGAACCAATGGACATGGGAATGGCTCCACTGAGATTATTGTCCCGAAGAGAAAGTTCTGTTAATTTGGCCAAAGAACCAATGGATTCAGGAATGTTTCCAATAAACTGATTTTCAAGAAGGTAAAGAACAGTTAACTGGGTCATGTTACCAATGGACTTAGGAATGGATCCAGTAAACTGATTCCAAGAAAGGTCAAGATAAGTTAACCGGGTCATGTTACTAATGGACTTAGTAATGGATCCAGTAAACTGATTGTTAGAAAGGCCAAGATAAGTTAACCGGGTCATGTTACCAATGAACTCTGGAATGGATCCAGTAAAAGAATTTCCAGAAAGGTCAAGATAAGTTAACTGGGTCATGGTACCAATCAACTCTGGAATGGTTCCAGTAAAAGAATTTCCAGAAAGGTCAAGATGATTTAAGTAACTTAAGTTAAGCAGAGAATGGCTAATCTCACCTCCAATTAACTGATCCGAACCTGCCGTTATCGCTCCGTCGTCATGATGAATATAGGCAGACAATCCAAGTTCTGTGACATGACCTGTTTGGTTGTTGCATGTGACACCCCACCATTCACAGCAATTATCTTCTTCATTGGTCCTCCATGTAGAGAGACGATCTTTGGGGTCTTGAAGTTTAGTTTTGAAATCAAGAAGAGCTTGCCTTTCCTTATCGATGCACTTATGAACAGCTGCTGCAAACAGTTGATGGTAACCAAAGGAAGTTGCAGTTGTGGTATTAAACAACAGAAAGACAAGTGAGAAAATAAACAAAACATGAGTATGCATAAAGTAAAAGTAAATATTTTCTCTCATTTTGTTAGTTATATAAAATTGTATTGATGTGTTTTGATATGATAATGAAAGCATATACCTCTATGAAGCTTTATAGAGACTTCGAGAAAAATGAAGAATTGAACTAGACAGATATAAATTTTGTGGACCAGACAACCACTTGGAAAAAAAAAAAATACAAGAAATTTCAAATTTTGTTGCCCCACATTAGACGACCAAAGACTCTCAAGTCTTTAGTTTGCTTATGACCCGCAACATGTTTGATGAAATGACTCTCAAGTCTTTGCAATTATTTGTAGTTATCCTTTTATAAAAAGAATGTGATTTCAAGAGTAATCTGCATAGGTAAATTAATTGATCATTTGAATTTTTACCACATTTGATTAACTATTTAAGCCAATATAAGTTGTTTAGATTCAAGATGAATGATTACGTTTTGTGTTTGCTGTGGACAGGGTTTAGGTTTGCATACAAGTTATTATTTCAGGTTGTTTGACTTGAAAATTGGAGGGGCCCAGTTCTAACATACTCAGCTTTGGCGAAATTAAATCGTTGAACATCTATCTTCTACTTTTGTTTAAATACATAATGATAATCTTGTTACATTATTTCATTGCAATACTTAGTTGAAAATACATATCAGAACACTCTTTGTATAAAGCTACTTCAAAGCCTTGTATTTTAAATAATCGATAGAAACTGATTGATGCAAATATGTCTAGTCAATTTGAAATTATGTATGTGTATTTTGAGTAATGCATAGAGTGGCTTTGCCTTTTACCCTGAATGTAATAGTAGTCAATAACATGAACAACATCTGTGGGGGAAATCTCAGGTGAATGAATATTAACCAGAGCAGCAAATTTTGCCCATATATACAAAATTGGGCTAGTTAATTTCGGTATACTTATTGATTTGCTTTCTTCTTTTATAGTGAAGATCACTGTTCTTTCTTCAAGTTTTTGTGAACTACATTATAATTCTTCTAACTTAGTGATGGTGAGGGGGAGGAGCTGAACACGTTTGAACCCGAAACCATTTTGATTCTTTGCTCAAACCCGCTTCACTCACCTGTTTGGTTGGCTCGTGGGGGCAGGCTTGTAATAAATATTGAAAGAGGAAGACAAATACTAAGAAAGTGTGCAAGTTAGAGGATGGAAATGGAATCTTGGAGATGAAAGTAATCTGATTTGGTCAGTTTAGTGAGCCCAACTTGAAGAGAATGGTTCAAAGTTGACATAAATACACTTGTCCTATTTTGTGAAAAAAATGGCGTTTGACTATAATTGCTACTAAAAAGTCTTCACATTTGAAAATTGAAGTGGATGGTCTCAAATTGGTTTCTTTTTTTTTTTTTTTGAAAGGTAAACTTCATTAGAAAAACGACCACCCACAAAACGGGGCGGCACAAACACCAAGAACCAACTACATAATTACAAATTTACACCAAAGATCCCAATTCAAGGACGGGACCTTCGCTCTATTTTTAGCCCAAAGATAACCTAACACTTTAATGTCCCCTATAATGTTGACGATACTGGCCTTTTTTCCTTGAAACTTTTGAGCGTTCCGCGCCTTCCAAATACACCAACATCCGATGATAATGATACCATAAAAGATCTCTTTGGCTCTACCCGACAACCCGACAAAGTTATGAATATCCAACAGGTCCTTAAAAGAGAAAGCGAAGAAATTTTGGACCTTACACCAAGAGGAGATATGCAGCCAAATTCTAGACGCGAAAATACACCCTGAGAATAAATGATCCACAGTCTCATCCGCTTCTCCACAAAGAACGCAATCAACGTTCGCAATCTGAATATTTCTGTGACGCAACGCACAAGCCGTCGGGATTCTTCCCATCTCCGCTCTCCACCCAAAAATATTGCATTTCTTAGGGAGACATTTACACCATTCAAACACAGAAATGTTGCTGAAATCCATGCCTTCGTACATCAAGTCCCGAACCGCCCTGACAGAAAAAGCTCCGTTTCCGATCCCAATCCAACCCCAACTATCCTTCTCATCCGAGAGCACTACAGCGTCCATCAAGGAATTGAGAACATTCAACTCAGCCCGAACATTGGCCTCCATGACAGAACAATTCCATTCCCAAACACGAGAGATACCAGCTTCAGACTTAACTAACCTGTCGCTAATTTTACATCTTTTAACCGACTCAATCCGAAAAAGATTAGGACAGATCAATTTCAATGGGACGTTCAATAACCAAGGATCAATCCAAAAGAAAATATCGTTCCCGTTCCCCACTTTACCTTTAAAGAAACTTCTAAGAGGTGTCCCCGACACCACAGTTCTAGAAAAGATTTTAACAATATTACTCCAAACACCGTTCAAGTTACTACGGACCGGGAGGAAATCCCAAGTTCTGTTGGTGGTGTGACACGCGTTCACAACTTCGCACCAGAGGTTACCTTTCTCATTTTTGAACCTCCACCCCCACTTAGCCAATAACGCTACGTTGATGAACTTTAATTTACTCAAACCAAGACCGCCACACTTCTTAGGAGTGCAAATTCTGTCCCAAGCCACCCAATGAATCTTCTGAACTTCTTTCGACCCACCCCATAGAAATCTGCTAGAGAGGGAGTCTAAATCCTTGATGACCTTACTTGGAGCTTTGTAAAGAGAAAAGTAATAAGCCGGGAGGCTTTCCAAGACCGACTTAATAAGAGTAACTCTCCCCCCGATGGATAAACAATCAGCTTTCCACTTGGACAACCTGGACTCAAACACATCATAAACTGGTTTCCAATTATTAATTCGATTCATATTAGCCCCGACAGTTATCCCCAAGTATTTAAACGGCAACGACCCACTTTTGCATCCAATGACATTGGCTTTCTCAACAACATCCCCTTCACTAACTTCGATCCCGTAAAGACACGATTTGGCCATATTGATTTTCAAGCCCGAACACAAATAAAAAGATCTCAGAATTCTAACCACATTAATCAAGCAAGAGTCCGACCATTCGCCAATAATTATGGCGTCGTCAGCAAACAGAAGATGCGATATAACTGGACCACCGTTAGGAGTAAAAACACCCTTGATCAGTCCTTCCTCTTGCGCCTTACGAATCATACAAGACAACGCCTCCATAGCAATAAGGAAGAGAAAAGGAGAAATAGGGTCACCTTGCCTCATCCCTTTCCCGAATTGAAACTCGAATGTAGGAGAACCGTTGACTAAAACCGAAGACCTCGCTGACTTGAGAATACCCATGATCCACAAATTCCAAGCCTGAGGAAATCCCATCTGCTCTAGAATATCAATAATGAAGTTCCAGTTGACATTATCGAAAGCTTTCTCAAAGTCGATTTTTAAAATAAATGACTGCTTCTTATTTCGTTTGCTCCAGGTGATAACTTCGTTTATGATCAAAGGACCATCAAGAATAAACTTGTCCTTGATAAACGCCGATTGATATTTGGACACCACCTTCTCCAGGACGCACTTCAACCGATTAGATAAAATCTTGGAGATAGTCTTGCTTATAATACCAACAAGGCTGATTGGCCTAAAGTCGTTAAGCTCGATACTATCACGACCTTTAGGGATCAACGTAATAAAGGAAGAGCCACACCCCACGTTGATGACACCCCTATTGTAGAAATACTCCATGATCTCCACAAAATCGCTTTCGAACAAGGACCAGAAATGCTTAATAAACTTGATGTTGAAACCATCCGGCCCAGGGGCCTTATCCTCCCCGCAACTGAAAACCGCCTCCTTGATTTCTGAAACAGAAAACCTCTCAATCAGGAGAGCCTTGTCAGACTCCGAGAGGCAGCTAATATTCCAACAACGAAGCTTTGGACGATCACGATGTTCTTCAATAAACCTTTTCCTAAAAAAGTTGAACACCTCCATTTTAATCAACGAAGGTTTAGTTTCCCACGCACCCTTGATCATCAAACCCGGGATACCATTACTCGCTTTCCTACAATTCACTAACCCATGAAAGAATCTAGAATTTTCGTCCCCTCCAATAGCCCATTTCACCCTAGCTCTTTGCATAATATCCTCGAGCTTACGACTTTCCATTTCTTTAAGCACCTTTTTGTTTTCAGCGTGAATCCACTCCTCGTACTCCTCCAAGCCCCTGGATTCCATTTCGACCTCTAATTTTTCTATTTCCAATCTAGCCTCCTCAACCACTTCGCTTTCATTCTTTAACATATCATCCTTCCAAATGTTAATACTGTCTCTAATACGACCAAACTTCTTCATTAATTTGATATCAGGTGGGTCCAAGTCACCAACAAAACTCGCCGCTGAGTTCACAACTTCTTCAAAACCGTCTTTCGAGACCCACGAGTTAAAAACTCTGAATGGCTTGGGCCCGAAGTTCTTAGATATCGTTTTCAATAAAAGAGGGAAGTGATCCGAGATGGAATCGGATAGAACTCTCAAACAAGCGCTAGGCCACTTGTTGAAAAAGTTGCTACAAACCAGCACCCTGTCGATCTTACTAAGTTTTCTCCCCATGTCCCGAATACATGTAAATTTCCTACCTTTCATCGAGTATTCCAACAACCCAGTGTTATGAATAAAAGCGTTGAAACTCTTAGCACAAGAATTTTTAAAAACAGAGCCCATTCTCTCGTCCGGGAATCTAACGGCATTGAAATCCCCCAGAACAATCCATAAACCATCAAGCGAAGACACCAAAGACTCTATAGCCCCCCAAAGCTCACGCTTAGCCGCAACGCCTTGAGGAGCGTAGACATTAATGATGTTGATAAGATCATTCGAACCCTTGATCCTCCCCGAGACAAGAAGGAAATTCCGAGCTTTAAGCGAAGAACTCAAAGTGAATCTACCCTTATCCCACATACTAAGAATATTACCAGACTGACCAGTCGAACATACATATTCCAACCCGAAATTTTTATTACCCCAAATAGAGCTTCCTTCGAACGACGAAAGACTTTCAGCTTTAGTTTCTTGCACCGCCAAGAAATCAATCCCATTAACCCTCTTCAATTTGTTTAGCCAAGGAACTTTATCCAACCCACCTAACCCTCTAACATTAACGGACATAAAATTCATGATAAAACACCATTAATACCTTCATCCATGATAGTGTTCCTGACCAAATCGACATGGCCAGCCAAATCCGCACCCAAACAGGCACCAACAGCGATGGTAGACTCCACCTCTTGCATAAATATGTCACGCTCATTATCCGCTTGTTCCACCGCTCCACTACCATCAACTACACTCACGGGAATAGGAGCCTCACGATTAAGATCCAATGAACCACCATCGACATCCAACCTAGGAGGAATATCCGAACTGCTCGAACCGTCCCCCACCTCCTTATCTTCTTTTTGAAAAATACCAATAAGTCTGTCTAGATCAAAAGGATCATTGTCCTCATTCCTACTTCTTTTTTTGGGCCGGGTTATCTCAAGAGGGCTAGAGATAAAGTTATAATGGGCCCTCTGACTTCTTTTCTTGCATAGCTTAATAGTCCTTTTTTTGGGCATAGGCCCATCCTTGGAACTATTGAAAGAAAACAAATCCTTTGACTTTATAGCATCTCCTAATTCCCCCGACAAACTGGAAACTTTAGCATTTAAATCACCAAGAGCACACGTGCACTGAGAGTAAAAGCCACCCACGTCCCCATGCATGTTTTCCCGCAATTCCCCTTCTTCCAAAACTTCCTCCAACGATTCGTTTACCCCCCTTTCATCTCCCGACCTAGAAACTTGTGTATTCACCGGAGAAGAATCGCCAACGTCATCAACGGGGTAATCGCTTCCGACCACCACCTTTTTCTCCACCATACCAATACACTCAGGCTCCCAGTTCCCTTTTTCCTCCGAAATCCATGTTCTGAAGACTTTATTGGACCACTTAAGGTCTACCGATTCGTTGATAATCTTGCCATCACCAACGAGAATCCCAACGAGGCCCACCGATAAATCCCCATCATCAAGACTAAGCTGAGACGGGTAGACAATCTTACCAAACAAACCAGCCACATCGTCAAAAACCTCATTAGTGGCTAGGTTAAAAGGAACCCCATGAATCCTCAGCCAAGCCACTCTTTCGAATGGTGTGGGCTTGCCTTCCCAAAGACCCAAAACCGAAAACCAATTGCTCCAGACCTCTTTTTTCAGCAACATCTCCATTGCATCGTCTTTATTGTTGAAGTTTAGAAGTAAAGAAAGGCCACCAACGTAAATAATATTGAACCCTCCAAACATGTTTTCCTCGCACAATTGTTTCATGCACGAAAGGGTCTTCAAGTCCCTAACTCTTCCGATGAGAGCTTTACCCCTTATCTCGTGGAAAGCAACTACATTATCAGGAACTTTAATGGACCTGCAACAAGGCACCTCCGAAGGAGTAGAACCCATGCTAGACTTCCCGCTCAAAACTGCTCTGAAAGACGGACCAACACCAGTTTGAAAAGCTTGTCCCAAGCCATTGTTCTGCCAGGACGTATCATGCTTAACATGCTTCCGCTCGATCGGTCTTTCCTGCATATTCTGCTTTCGACCATCCTTCTCCTCCAACTCCTTCAACCCAATGTTTTCCACAGCGAATTTGGCAACATTAACATTCAATCTACAATTCCCCATCTTGATCCCATTCATTCTTTTTTCCATTACCACCACATTTGAAACCTTTCTGAACGATATAAACCCGAACCTGTTTCCATCCTTGTCACGTTTCTTTGCAATGTACGATCCGACCACCTCCCCATAGTAACCAAGGAACTCCGAGACCTCCCACGGGGTACACCCGCTAGGGAGGTTAGAGACAAAGAACTTAGTGACGTCCCCAACCCCAGTAGCTTGCCCTTTAATGTTTTGTCTTCCCTTATTCCGACGATTCGGAACGTCTGTCCATTCGTCTTCCATTCTAGTTTTGTGGAAAAAATGACAAGGTAAATACACTTGTCCTTGACACTAGCGACTTGCTCAACTCGAGCATAAAGTCATCAAACTCTTCACCAAAACAACTTGATGCTTCAACAAAATTTATCTATGCATGTTGGATTTTCGTTTCCTTTAGGAATTTCATCAAACACCCAGTCAACAACCACAAATTTCTTTACGAGCATTTCATCAAACAAAATATAGGCAATCCTTATCCCAATATTGACTGTTTAATTTCGTACTGAACAGTATTTGGACATCTAATGTGGGATTAATTTATTCAGTAATCTTTAGTCTCCTTAGTCCTTACGTCTAATTTGAGATCACTAACTTCAATTCTTCCTCATTTTTTCCACAAAACAGGACAAGTGTATTTATTATAATTATTTAACAAATGGACAGACGTTCCAAATTAGACGTAAGGACTAAGGAGAAGAACTCAAAGTGAATCTACCCTTATGCTCGAGTTGAGCAAGTCGCTAGTGTCAAGGGGTACCATGACTCTTTTGATAGTGTACTCAATCTTGTACAACTTCCACTAGGATATGGTCTTAGCTACCTCAAAGCTCTATAACGTGACAAGGTAATTTGGAAGTAGTGAGCGAGAAATATTGTGGAATTAAATGTGCTGAAAGTTTTGACTTCAGATATCAAAGAGTTAACTGTAATAAGCCTCGCGTGTTCGGTTCATAGTTTGTGTAAAGAAGAGCATGGTATATCACTTGGTGAGTTTGTCAAGAGTCGATACCGAATACATTGTGATTGGTTGCGAACCATACTCCCCAAAGTCTTATTAGTTGAATAATTATTCTTTCAAGGTGTTCAATGGTATTAGGATGAAATAATCAAAATGCTTAAACATGGAAATGAAGTAAAGCATCTCTATGTAGCACCTGAATTCACAAACAATTTTGAAACTCTTTACCCTCTTTTAGAAGTGTTTCTGTTGACTTTTTAGGTAGTCAAACCAAGCTCAAAACTCTTTACATTAACGAGATTGATGAAAGTTTGCTACTTATTACCCTGAAGAATGTATGGCAAGAATAAAAAGGAGGCTATGAAAAGGTGGTTGGTTAAGTGGTTATGGAAATGGAAGAAACTATGTGAAAGAATGCTGAATATTTGGAATAATGGTATCACTTACCTTGAGGTCAAGAATCTTTTGAAAATTATCAATTGCATAACATTACCTTTGAATATTGCGTTAGTATAAGGATGCCTATTTGGTTATCTCATAGAAAATTATCAATTGCATTTGAGGGTCAAAACTTGTAGATTTAGCTAATCAAGTCAAGCTTACTTAATGTTCAAAGATATAGAGT
This sequence comes from Artemisia argyi, assembly GCA_030686995.1. Lineage (NCBI taxonomy): Eukaryota > Viridiplantae > Streptophyta > Magnoliopsida > Asterales > Asteraceae > Artemisia > Artemisia argyi. Next base: position 16,517 of record JARVZY010004311.1, read on the forward strand.
GTCTGTATTGATTTATATATTGACTTCTTTCTAAGATATTGCCAATGACGAAGTATTTTTTTTTTCAATACATTTCAAATCTTTTTGCTTATACATAAAACATATTGCGGTAAGGTTAAAATACATATAAACTTTGTAAAACTTTGGGTTGAGTGTCTCTCCTTGAGTATTAATTTAATATTCAATTAATGATGAGGTCAAGCTGATGCAAATTGTGGGTTGTAACTAGCCATTTTGGTTTGACAGTGTAAATATATTTAGCCCACTAATACTAGTAGAGGTGGCAAAACGGGCGGGTTGGGCGGGTTTGGGTAACGGGTCAAATGACCTAACTTAAATCTCGGGTCAAAACAGGTTTGGGTCACGCACGTGTAGTGGTCATAATTGAATGACACTCGTGCGAGTAACAATATGAAGTAACTGATTGTGGCGAATTTCCGTTGTCTCATGTGAAACTGCTACAATGCTTTCTGTTAATTAAAGTTCAAGTCTTCGCAGCGACAGCCAGGGACGAAATATATTAAGGGCCGAGGGGGGTTGTGGCCCCCCCAAAATATTTGACGCTATGTACATTTTAGACGTTTTTATTTATAGTTTTACTCATTTTTAATACAAAAATTTCAGCGGTGTATATATCGGCCCCCCTAAAATAAATATTTTACAAGTTGGCCCCTCCAACAAAAATGTTCAAGTTCCGTATATGGCGACAACACTAACTGCGCAAACAACAACACATGCGAAAGAGGCAGAATCCAAGTCTTCTTGCGAGCAGTAGCTCATGTGAAACTGCTTGTCTATTTTTCCTTCACCCCTATAATAAAATGTGTATTAGTAGTTGTTACAATTTGTTCTCTAAAATTTACTCATCGGAAATTCATAGAGAATTTCCCTTGTCTCATGCATGTTCAACCTTGTAAGACATTTTCTACCGAAAACATATGTAAAATCTTATGTAACTGAAACAAGCGTTTAGAAATGAAAACACTTGTTCAACGGCAGCAAACACAATCAGGAATCCATAGCAATAAGAAATAGGATCCGAAAAAGGCTTGTTAATGGATGGATGTGGTTTTGTTACAATGGTATGAATACAAGAGTTGTTCTAGAGAGAAAAAGGGTTTACAAATCTTAGCTAAAAATGAGAAAATGAAAGTGGAATGCCTTTTATAGGCTAAAGGCAGAAATGCAGAGTAACTGATTGTGGCGCCAAAGTCTAACAAACTTTGAATATTTATAATTCCAGCCCCTCGTCTTTTAGGAACGTTGACATTTGGTCCTTACTTTTGACCCGTAACAGTAACTAATTCCATGCTGGTTTATGGCTGTTCAATTCATAGTCATTCATCTAGTATTTAGCTTCTAACTTCCGGATATTAAGGTGCACCACAAACCAGCAGTTACCAACATAATAATTTCTTGTACATTACTAATCACTAACAGTTTTATTGAGTAATAGAATATTCACACTAACATCGAGCATATTAATCGTGCGCTAAGACATTCAATCATAGTACATTAATAAGTGAAAGAAAAATTAAATCAGTGTGTGAAACAGAGCCCGAAACATAGTACATGTTCTGTGGAAGAAAAATGCGGTTACTGATATAGCACTGGAGGAGATAGCTGAAACCAATGAAGATTGATTTCATAAGAGCTGGAAACTAAACCACATGTTTGTTGCTAGCTTTGTGGAAGGGTTCGAGTATGCATTTACTCTCCCCAGACTAGTGATCCATTGTAGAGACCGATTTGTCAATTATGTTATGGCCGAAGTCCAGCTCATGACGACCTGGTCGAATTGGGAGAAGCGTGCTGACTTGAAATATCAGCATTCACTATTCAGATGAATAAAACACTACCATCCAAAATCCAGTAGCAAAACCAGCAATAGCTCCAATATAAAACCATCTCTGAAGTTCATCTTTGGCCTCGCCATCGCTCTTAGTTTCGCCAACCACAGGTGTTACTCAATTTCTTTATCTTCGGGACAATATTTGGATAGGTGATGTCCACATAACCCGCATTTCCAATGTACCTTGAAGCTTCAAACGTCTGGAGCTGAGTGCTAGATGGAATCCTCCCAGACAAGTTGTTATGCGACATGTCAAGATAATCAAAAAACCGCATCCGAGACATGCTTGATTGCAACCCTCCTGAGAAATAGTTTTTCGATAAATCCAAAGTTTCAAGTTCTTTCATTTGACGAATATCTCTTGGGATCTCTCCACTTAAAGAGTTGTTTGACAAAGTCTAGCACTAACAATCCATGCAGATTGACAATTTCAGATGGGATGTGTCCTGTCAGATTGTTGCTGGACAAATACATGGCCTTCACTCATCTCAGACTGCTGGCTAAATTCATTTACCTTTCCTTGCCACTTGATCATCGCACTGTCAACAAAGTTATTGTAAATTTCATCATAATAAATATAACTATCATTAGCTGAAAAGTCATCTAAAAGCCATGAAAAATGATGTACGTTCTGTTTCACAAAGAGCCCTTTTTGAGTCACGGTAAGATTATTCAAACACGATGGCATTGATCCATGCAGGTTGTTTATTGAAAAGTCTAGGATTTAAAGATTTACTAATGGACATATTTCTGAAGGAATGGTTCCAAATTAAACTGTTTGATCTTAGGCTAAGATAATACAACGCTGAAAAGTTTTTGCCAATCCAAACAGGAATATTTCCAATAAACTTGTTGGCCCCCAAATTCAAAAGGCTAACTAGGTGCAATTCCTTAAAGACAAAAGGTTTTCACCAGAGAAGTTGTTGTATAAACACAGGATCTTAAGTTGGTCCAAATATCTCATAGAGGAAGCCTTCCTGAAGGAAAGTTGTATCCTAGATTGAGAACTCTTAGTTCGGTCAAATTCCACAAACAGTCCAGAAGTTGTCGGTTAATGAGTTACTTGAGAGATCAAGAAATTCCAACCCTTCATACATATGGCAAAAGAAAGAGATTCCTCCATGAAATTTGTTTCTCGAAAGATTAAGAAAACTTATAACCGGGGGAAAAGCAGGTATAGGACCATGAAATAGTTCCATCTAAATGATTCGAAGATAGGTTCAACTGTTCAAGTATATTAGGGATGAAAAGTTTTGGATGACATGAGACAAGGACCCTGTGAATTGGCTACTTGAAGCATGCAATACTCCTAACATAGCTGATGTACATCAAGACAAGGTGCTCAGAAAGTCTGAAAGTTTCCCATCAAACATGTTGCCACAGAGATAGAGAACTGAGAACTCTAAGCCTATAGCCAAATAATGGGCACAACCCATGATATATAGATGAGTTGAGATTGTTGTTATTGAGAAAACCACAATGCGTGTGTAAGTGTATTACGGGGTATAATTGTGTGATGAGTTTGGTGGTTACCGCTACAGGGTCTGGTGAAGGGAGTGAATGCTGATGTAAGCTGAGGTGGCGGTGGTCGGTTAGGTCACCATTACTACTAGTCTAACAATGCAAACATAATCTAACGGCATTAAAACAAAATATAATCCTAATAACTTATTCAACCATCAAAAAGCTTAATTCTTGTACAAACATCCAACGGCTGGCTTAATTCAATAACAGCTACAAATACGCTTACGACAATTAACGACCTTTAACCGAATACCCAAATCTAACGGCATTAACCCAAACAACCCAATTCAACAATAAAAACAAAAACCCAATAAAAATCACCAATCTTTAACCCTAACCCTAACCCTAACCCTAACCCTAAAAACCAAATTCAATACCAAAAACACATAAATCTACAACAAGTAGCAAACTTTATCAATCAATCCAATATAAAAACCAAAACCCAAGATCCAAAAAATTAACGACAAAAAAACGAAACCCTAACCTTGTTTGGATTTCTTGAAACCGGTGTTGCCGTTAGCTCCGGCAGCTGGACGGCCACGCTTCTTGTTGAGTCCGAAGTCCATTGATGAGATTGAATTAGGGTTTGATGTTCGAAGAAGAAAAGCCCCAAATTGGATCGTAAAAGAGTGATTGGTTTCGGATTTTGGGGGTTTTATTTATGTGAAAAGTTGGTCAAAGTCAATGTTTTTAAGTTGGGTTTGTGTAGGTTTTGGGTTGGATTGGTTACATTGTTGGGTCAATAGGGTAGCCCAATAAATAAAAGTAATAATTTGCCGGTTTACCTATTTTATATTTACTCTTACATATTTTCCATATTGCACACTTTACATTTAATATATGTATTAATACATGGGTAAAATTGACAATTTATTAACTCAAATATACAAATTATTACACATATCATCATTCGAAGAAAATGTGCTTGTGAACACTTAAATCGGGACGGGGGGAGTAAGTAAAATTTCAAAAAGTTTAAATTCGTGAAGAAATTCTGGTTGAGTACTTGTAGTGCCCAACTGACCATTTAAGGATCAACCTAAGATGACCAAATTGTTATAATGACCTTTTGTGCATCTACAGTAGCCAACTGCCCATTTTCCAAAGACCAGCTACATGCGATCTTTAGTTGTTACTAGTATTCATTGGATAGGCATTGGGATTGTACTTGCTCATTCGCGCTCTCTAGAGGTCTTCTTTTATCATAAAAATTGATCATTTGTGCTAGAAGAATAACTCTAGAAGTACAATGAGTATATCAGTTAAGCAAGTTGCCAATCCTGGTCGAATTGTTGGTAACTTCAGTGTCATCAAACACTTTGTGTGATAGTCATTTATCCAAAACCAAAAGGATTTCAAGTTAAGTTATAATACGACTTTGGAGGTGTGGAGTGCATGCTTATATAAACTATTAACTTGATTTTAGTTACGAGAATGATAAAGGTTGTGGATGTATATCAAGGGGAAAGCCCCTTGGATGTTTCCTATAGTGGTTGAATTCTACTCGTCTGCTATAGTGTTGCAATCAAGGTTTTCAAGATCGGGATCCTATTTAGGATCGTTTTCGTTTTTGCAAGACCGGAATCGTATGATCAGATCGGGATCCTAAGATCATACTATAATGTAATTTTTTAATAGTATTTATAATATCATTCAAATCTACAAATTATAATATATCATTAACACAATATTATATGAATGTTTCATAAAATGTTGTTTTAAATTATGAATATAAAATATTTATGAAGATTAACATGTTGTTTTTTAATTCTATAAAACATGATCCATACTTTTTATTTTTTTAGTTTTGATTCAAGAAAATTTTAATCGGATCGGGTTAGATATTAAGATCCTATGATCAATATCGGGATCTTATAAGCTCTTAAGTGTGCTAAAATCCTACATATGATCCGGATCATTTTTGCTTTGTAGTATCGTAAGATCCTTAGATCAAGATCAGGATCGGGATCCTGACAACTATGGTTGCAATGGTTCAAAAGATGTTGTTTGCGTTAGTGACAGAATTTAGTCGTCGCAAATGGACATACATATGCCTTCAAAGGCTGCAGTTAGCAACAGTTTTACCTGTCACAAATTTGCTGTAAAAATAATTTGAAGGGTTGTGACCATTTACTAAAGGGTGTGACTTTTCACCAAAAGTCACAGTTTTTCCCGACAACCACCATAAGTTTATATATTTAAACACAACTTTGGTCTTTCATATGAAATTATTCATATCAACATTAAATACGACAAATACTTTATGATTTGCTGTCTTTCTTTTGTCTAGAATTTGAGAGTTCATTCTTGTCTTATCCCTATGAAAATTTCTTATAGCCCAAGGCAATTAATAGGGTATAAATATTGTATCATGAAAGTGGATTTTTTTTACACGATTCAAGAATTATACAAGTAATCTTTGATTATCACACCCTAATACAGGGGCGGATCTACCTTGAGGTTAGGGTATGCAAGTGCATACCCTGTTGAAATTTTAAGTAGTGTAAAAAAAATTTGATTTTTTTGAAAGTAGCTATAAAATACATTAAAGATTTATGAGTGCATACCCTCTAAAACCTTTGAAAATTATGAGTGCATACCTCAACTTAACTCACCATTGTTCAAAACCAAAGAAAAGAAAAAGGAAAGAAGAAGCGCTCCAAGCAGTTGACTTTTAACAGTAGTCTTGAAGAAGGAGATAGTAAAATAATGAGTAGGAGCCAGGAGGTAGGGTACTATGGATTTTATAAGGAGATAGTAAAATAATGAGTAGGAGCCAGGAGGTAGGGTACTATGGATTTTATCATTTTCTCTTCCAATTGTTAAGTAAAGATTATAAATTGGCCCAATTGTTTTTATTCTGGCCCAAAATGTTCAATATTCAATTGGTTTTGACCACTTAGCCTAATTGCATGTAGTTTTTGTACACAAGTTTCAGTTATGATTTATAAATTTAAGTGTAACTTTTATTTAGAGCTTAAGATAGGTTTTCGCTTTGCCAAACCCAAACTAAAAACCGAACCGAATATGCAATAAATGATTTTATGTTGTTACGGTAAAAACTTATTCACACAAATTCACATATGTAACAATTCGCAATTTCAGGTTAATTACTATTCCCGAAAATTTCACTATTCATTTTTACTATTCATCTTCTCGAAATTTGATTTTTATTTCATATTCTCGTGTGATAAATCATTTCCATGGCAAATTAAAAGTTTGACACTCATCAGATCATTTTCGCAAAAGTTATTAAGGAACTACACGTTTTAGGGTAAAACTTCATTCAAAAATCCTACGCACAACGAAACTCGACCGCGTTAATTTTCCCCGCATCAGAAAAATGTTTGATATACTCATGATTAATTTGAGAATTAATCATGACTGAGAAAAATGCGACCAAATAAACCTCGGCCGTGAGAAACAGGAATTTTTGTTTTTAAGCATTTTTACTTAGCCGTAACCTTAGCCTATACCTGCACCGCGTTTCTAAGACGATTTGAGTTTTCACATTTTTGGAATAAGTAAACATATTTTTCCCTCCTCCATTGACCAAAAATCATTCCTTGATTTTATAAATCATTCCTTGATTTTTAGGCTTACGGTTTTATGTCTTAAAGACATTAAATACCAACCGACACTAGACTGAGCCCAGTCTAGACATTATAAGTCATTTTAAATCAGTATTATCACATTAGAAAAGTAACATTTTACTTTTCTCAATTTTACACAATATTCGTACGTTTTACGTATTACGCGTTTTAGACCCGCGTTTCCAGTTTTAGCAGGGTTTTAGCACCCCAATGGAACCTACCACTCATTTTATATTTTATTATGAAGTATATTGACATGTTTAACCATACTTTCAAGTTCCACATTTTTTACGATACCCGGTTTTACGTTTTGAGGCTTAATCATTTTCGGTTAGCATTTCCCGGATTCAAAACTAACACAATAACTAGGATAATATCAACCAAAGGCCAACACCCCCCCCCCCCCCTAGCCCTTGTGAACCGCCATTAGGGGGGGAGTCACACCTTAAGGTGTCTTGAACTTATTCTAAGTGATCTAGGATGTATACATGTGTTTAAGCTTGTCATGTAAGCTTTGACTAAGTCCTAGTTAGTAACCTCCTCAAAGGCATATAAAGCCCCTCCCCCTCCTTTGTTGCCGTCCCATAACACACACCAAAACACCTCACACTTAGCAAAATTACTTCTAGTTACAAGCAAGAATCAAGAGCAACATCAACATAGAAACCCTAGCTTGGTTTTAGGTAATCAAAACTACTTCCAAACCCTAGAAACTTTGGTGATTTCTCTTGAGTTTGAATCCACTCAAGTCACCTCAACTTTCATCATCTCTCTTTCAAGAATACAAGGGTAGAAAGATTGCATGAAGTGAAGTAGGGTGAAGCTTAAGTCAATCAAAGTCCTTACCTTACATGTTACTTACCTTTCTTTATTGAAAGCCATAAGTTGTAAGCAAACCCTAACATATTTCTTGTTAAATATCATATTCATGCTATTTACATATCATTCATGCTATATTTTATCTTGTGATTATGTCCATGATGTTTAAAAATGAGTAAAATAAGTATTGGTTTATATATGTTAACTTATGTTATTTAAACAAGTAAACTAGAGACTTTCTTGGTGAAATCTGATCAAAATGGTATAATTATGATATTGAACAATTACATATTGTAGTAGAGGACTTAACAAGGAAACCATAGCAATTTGAACCACTTAAAATGAGTACATGAGTAAAAAGTTATGACCATTTGAAGTTACCAAAACTTTACGGCAAAACTGCCTAAATACCTTCTGTGACAGAACTTAAACACGCAAAAAGAGGCCCTTCTGGTCCGTTTCACGAAAAAGTTAAAACACGAAAGTTGTCCGGAATCATGTTTTCTTCAAAAACTCAGGGCACGTATCCAGAAAACCAATAACTAATGAGAGTTTCTTCAGTTTCTTAACAGCTATTTTGTATACCAAGAGGTCTAATGACCTAAATTCAAGACCACAACCATGGCTAAAGCCAAAGTTGAGTCTCAAGACTATGGAACAATGACCAAAGGTCATGGCAAGGCCATGACTAAATGACCATATAAGCTTACTTAGGCGAAAACATGAGTTAAAGAATTAGCGATAACTTAAACATACAATTTGGATCTACTTCATCTAAAGAACCATGAGATCTTACAAGTAATTGTCATACAAGATTAAGAAACTCATCCTAATAACAATCTTCATGTAAAAGTAAACTTTCCTAAGTTTATTCAAATATTGGACATGTAACTTTTCGGATCAAAACTTATATATATATATATATATATATATATATATATATATATATATATATATATATATATATATATATATATATATATATATATATATATATATTTTATCAAATACTACAATAGTAGGGAGCCTCATGTGAGGAGTTCATTAAGTAAGCCGTCGAGATGAGTTGTGGATTTACGAATTAAAGTGTCCTGGCTCCTCGAACGTTTACTACATGACTTCTGAATTATGTCGGCCCGAACGGTAGTAAACGATATATAAACTATACATGTTTCATGAACTATTTCTTTTCAAAGACTTACACTATACTTTGTACCACATCATGGACTAAATGCAAGACATATATAGGCAATTTTTCATATTCTTTACTCCAATCCTAAGTCGCAACATTCTATTATAGGTTGCTCGTAGAAACCTTCACGATTCAACCATCACCTTCACTACTTGCTATTTAAACTTAAGGTGAGTTCATAGCCCCACTTTCCATTACTTCAATGTTTTACAAACCCTTGGGGGAAATACATGCTATTTTAAACCGAACACAGTGCTTTCAAATTGTATGCTTGCCTGATTGTTTTATTATCACTAAGTACCATCCTTGCCAACCTAAGATCCCTTATTATGAACCATTAAATCACTAGTAATAGTGAGCGCGAATATTGTGAATAGGCCTATTGGGATTGACGAATCTCATTTGTATTGACTTAGTTCAAACAAATGCATTAATATTTGAAACATGGGTATGACGGCAAAGTACCTACTGGGATAACCCTGCCGATTGATATTGGTACACGTTAACGTTTTGGTGT
>JARVZY010004312.1:0-26031 GCA_030686995.1 Artemisia argyi
AAGTAAAAGATTTGACCCTTTTGAAAGTTGAATATCCTAGCAAAAGTTCATAGAGTTTTTATTTTTATTTTTTGTGTATTTGAAAAGTATGTTTCTACTTTTCTTGACCCTTTTTGGCTTTTTTAAGAAGACCCTTTATGTTCCTTAGGAAAAATATGACTTTTTTTATAATTTTTTTTATTAGTACTAGTATTATTTGAGTGAGTCTTTGTCTAAAGTTGTATAATTTGCATCTTTTTATTGTACAAGCTTTTGTGAAATTTCATAGACAATGATTAGTTCTGTGTTTAAAGAAGATAGGATAAAGATGAAGATAAAATTTGAGACAATTCGGGTCGGGTCGGGTCGGGTTGATCCATTTTAGTGTAGGATTCATGTTGTGTTAAGGTTTGCCTACCTTAAATACGATATTGACCTATTTGACTGTTTGGTCAAGCTAAATTAGCTTTCAGCTTTTAGGTTGATAGGAATTTCTTTGTCTTTTTGAGAAAAATAAGAGTTGGTAACAGCTTTTAGAATTTAAATGTTTGTTGTTACACTTCTAAAATATTTGTGTTAGGTTTCTAATAAGATACATATATTATTACTTTAACAGGGACCATCTAGTGCTTAGAGTTCATAATCTTTTTTAGAAGACAGCAAATTTAAAGTTCGTTAAGTAATAAGAATATTAACAAGGGCGATTGATATAGGAAAATTGATGAAGTGCATAAATTCAGTATTTTGAACTTTGGATTATTATGTTTGTAAAAGGTTATCGATCATGAGATATTGAGATCCTATAATTATTTGGTTAATTGATATTTTGCAGCCCAAACTGCTTTACTTGCATTCCAACACTATATTGTAATGCTTGGGAGCGTAGTCATGATCGCCTCTATTCTGGTTCCTCGGATGGGTGGTGACGCTGTGAGTCTATACTTTTTATCTTCTCTTTTAATTTTAAAAACACTTTGAGAAAGATAACATATCACAAATTCGATTGAAGTTTATTATATCTGAACTAAATTTTGTTCCTATTTTTTTGGCGTACAGGGCGACAAGGCCCGTGTTATTCAAGCATTGCTGTTCATGTCGGGAATAAATACACTTTTTCAGGCATTACTCGGTAGCAGGCTTCCTACGGTCATGGGACCATCCTTTGCTTACATCTTAGCCGTATTATCAATCATAAATGATTTCAGAGACGAAGATTTCTCATCTGAGCATCAGGTATATATAGTGATTTATATTTACTCCAAGCTGTATATTTGGTGTTCCTAACGGGTGGTGATTACGTGGTTTCATTAATAGAGATTTTTACACACTATGAGGGCTATTCAAGGATCCCTGATAATTTCATCATTTGTCAATATACTACTTGGATTCAGCAGGGCATGGGGAGAATTCACAAAGTAATATAACTATCTGTGATAATTTTCTTTTCTTTTTATGAATTGTATTTTTTGTACTCTGATTTTTAACTAGTTCGATTATTTTTTATCCTGTGCAGGTTCCTTACACCGCTTATTGTTGTTCCGTATGTTTGTCTTGTTGGTCTTGGATTATTTGCAAAGGGTTTTCCAGAGGTATAATCATGTTCTTAGAGTATTTTGTACCAATGTGTTAATTTTTAAATAAAGCCCCGAACTCATGGTATTCATTGTATTGCGTACAGCTTGCAACATGTGTTGAGCTTGGCCTACCTATGCTTGTGTTTTTGGTTGTTCTTCAACAGGTATTCTTGACCTTGTGGTCAAACGAGTCATTCTTTTTGCTCTGAATTTGAAATAATTTAGGGGAAGAGTTATAGTAAACATGTGTTGTATGTTAAAATTACACTATTAAAAACCTGATAACATAGCCTAAAATCATCAGACAGGAAACATACGTTAAATGTCAAATGTATCTACTTATGTAAATATGTTATATTGCAGTACTTGAAACACCTCCATCCAATCGCACATCCAATTCTAGAGAGATTTGCTTTGCTCGTTTGCATTGCACTCGTGTGGGCTTTTGCAGCCATTCTCACAGCAGCCGGTGCTTATAACAATGTTGGGGACGCAACCAAGCGCAGTTGCCGTACTGATCGATCCTTCCTGATGTCATCTGCTCCATGGTAAACATTATATATCCGAAAACCATGTGTCCTTGTGTAGTAGGTGTAACCTTTTAATTTAACCATTGTTTATGTGTAAATGATTAACCATATATAGGATTAAGATCCCGTATCCTTTTCAATGGGGCACACCTATATTTAGAGCAAGTCACGTTTTCGGAATGATGGGAGCTGCTCTAGTTACTACAGTCGAGGTTTGTTCCAACATTATTTTAGTGAATTACATAATTGGTCCATCTGGGCTGCACAATTTTTGCGGAATTTGTCCCTCTCTGATATTAATCACGGATTGGTCCTTAGAAACATAGTTTGCTTTCACATTTGGTCTCTCAAGTATGTAACTAATTTTACTTTTAGTTATTCAAGTATGTAACTAATTTTACTTATGTTTCTGAAATGGTAAAGGGCGAAGGTACAAATATGCGCACAAACAGTGTTTTTAGGAACCATATACGTAATTAGTATTAGTGAGGGACCAGTGTAGTAATTATGGGAAAATTACAGTAACCATTCATGTTATTTGCAGTCAACTGGTACATTTATAGCTGCGTCACGTTTTGCGGGTGCTACACCTCCTCCGGCACATGTTCTCAGCCGAAGCATTGGTCTGCAGGGTGTGGGTCAGCTGCTTGATGGGATATTTGGTTCTATCGTTGGCACAAATGCATCAGTGTAAGAACTTAAGTGTCTTGTTCTCCAAATTTCCAATATGCTTATTTTGTGACACACTAAAGGTATGTTTAATTATAATATACAGTGAAAATGTTGGACTTCTGGCACTAACAAGCGTGGGGAGTCGAAGAGTGGTTCAAATATCCACTATCTTCATGTTCTTCTTCTCCATATTCGGTCTGTTATTTATTAGCATAAATACCAACATACTTTTTCATATGTAGTCATTCTTGTTTCTTTTTTTATGTGTGTGTGAGTCATCAAAAGATCACTTTTTGTTCCTGCTTCGGTCATTTTGTAGCCATTTTTTCCTTCGAAAACCAGCTTTCAAAGATGACAACTTCTGTACAAAAATGATATTTTACGTATAAAACTCGTTATAATTAATAAAAATGTTAAAAATGATAAATTTTTAGTACATAAAAACATCCAGGTTGCAAAATGGCCCATATGTGACACAAAACCATATGTTAATGAGTAAAGATTCACCAAAAAGAGTACAGCGACTAAAATGGAGTGGTGAAAAAGTACGTTGGTTTTTTTAATACAAAAAGACGTATTGTTATTTATAACCGTGTTTCCCATATTCATGTCTCCCTCGCACTCATTTTTTTTCCAGGAAAATTCGGAGCCTTCTTTGCATCAATTCCCCTCCCAATATTCGCAGCCATTTACTGTGTCCTTTATGGTCTTGTAGGTGAGTTATAAGTTTTTCGGACACTTTCCATTTACTTTTTCTTACATGAATCTTCACAAAAATTAATGTGATTTTGTTTATTAACAGCTTCGGTTGGAATTACATTTATTCAATTCACAAACCCTAATTCAATGAGAAACATCTACGTAATGGGATTATCACTGTTTCTTGGGATATCAATACAACAATATTTTGTGTCAAACACCAATGCCGGGAATGGCCGAGGGCCTGTGCACACCGGTGGTGGATGGGTAATTATACGCAATACCTATTACCGTATTTATTTATTTATTTATTTTTTCGGTTTCTAACTTTGAACGGATATGTGAGCAGTTTGATGATATATTTAACACCATATTTTCTTCGGCTCCTATGGTGGCGGTGATAGTGGGGACGGTTCTAGACAATACATTAAATGCGCACCATGCAAGCGCTGAGAGAGGGGTTCCATGGTGGGGTCCGTTCCAGAAGAAGAACGGTGATGGTAGAAACGAAGAGTTTTATAGTTATCCTCTTAGGATTAACGAGTGGGTTCCTAGGAGGTTTATTTAGACATAACTTTCGTTATATATTACTAACTCTTTGGAATTTGAAGTTGATGAACCGATTTTTTTTGTTGGTTCTTTTTTGCTCGTTCAGTAGAGTTCTTTTTGGTTATGTATCGTTCAGTCTAAGCTTTTACATTCGTTTAATCTTTTTCAAATGAAACCTTACAGAACCTAACTCAACCGCATGACATCATCTAAATATGATCAAATAAGTCCTATATATCGTTCATTGAAGTGTGCCATTAGGAGTTATGATATCATTTTATACTTGTTAAGATTGCTTTCTGGAATATTACACACAATCTTGTTATAGTAACCTGATAAAGTCATACTAAATGCTACTTAGTCGTAGCAAACAAGTCGATCACTAAAATCAAATTTGGTACTAAAATATCGTGCTAACACAAAAAATTAGCACGCACTTTGACACTTCGGCGTTTTCTTTTTAGTTCTCTGGTATGTTTTGACTTGCGGCATATATTGTAGCTTCGTTATCTTACAAGATTGATTTATGTGCTGAACAGCTGAAGTGTCGACTATGATATTCTTGTGTCTCATTGTGTATTTGCTACATTATTGTGTTTGGGACCTGTTGTTTTCATATTAAAGTGAAATTAATTTAACCATAGAAAGAAACAAATCATTTGATGCTCTATAAACGCCAATCTGAAGTGTCGGTGGGGGTACACGAAATTATTTTGAGATGTCGTCATTCGTGACTGCTAATATTGACAAAAATAACGTACGCAAGAATTACGTGGAAAAAAGGCAAAAAGAAAATAAACACGACAGGTGTGAAAGAATGGTTGGTAGTTCAAATAATATCATGACTTTGTGACTTTATTTCATATCATCTAATACATGCAATGGACCTACTAGTGAAAGCGATAAAAAAAATAAATTTTGTTTCCTATTCTATGTATATACGGGGTAGTAAAGAATCAAGAAAACGATGTGTTTGTGAACCTCACGCGTCTTTCCATATATAGGCTCTGTTATAAGAGTACATTGCATTTGTGGTTTGGCCAAATTGTATGTATGGTCTCTATTTTTTTAAAAGTGTAGTGTACGTTTCTATTTTAAACTTTTGTTTGCATATTCAGCCATTGAATATTTACATGAATATTTATTTTTTCTAAATTGAAAATATGATATGTTTATTAAATTTTCAGATTTATAGACAAACTTCATCATCTTCAATCAATTTTCTAGAATTAAATCAAACACCACAAAAAAAAAACATGAAACACAAAATCACACTTATAATTTTTTCAAGGTGATGGAATCCATTCGAAATAATTTTTTCAAGGGGGCTGAGTCTTCGGATAAAAAAACTACTTGGGTGGCGTGGGACAAGGTTTTAGCTTCGAAGAAAAAAGGGGGTTTAGGCGTTTCGAGTTTTTGTGCTCTTAATCGTGCTCTTCTCCTTAAATGGGTGTGGCGGTTTGTGTCTCAAGATAGCTCTCTTTGGTTTCGTGTCATTCAAGCGGTGTATGGGCCTACGATTGATACGCATTCAGTTCTAAGGCATCGATTTGGAGCTCGATTTTAAGGGAAGTTCAATTACTTAAGACTAATGGTTTTGATTTCTTATCCCATTGTTCTAAGCATATAGGTGATGGTAATAATACTCGTTTCTGGTTGGATATTTGGAAGGGTGATAAACCTTTTCGGGATGCCTTCCCACGTATGTTTGCGCTTGAGTCGAACTGTTAGATTTCCGTGGCTGAGAAATTGGCTGTGCCTATGGACTTTTCTTTCCGTAGATCTGTGTGAGGAGGTTTGGAGCAACAGCAGTTCACAGAATTATCTTCGATCATGGACTCGGTGACTCTTTCTTCTTCTTTCGATCGTTGGGTGTGTACTTTGTCTAGCGATGGTGATTACAGTGTTAAAGAGGTTCGGAATGTCATTGACGATCTATCTCTTCCTTCGCATACTGAGCCTACGAGTTAGGTGAAGTTTGTTCCCATTAAAATTAACATCTTTGCTTGGCGAGCTCGTCGTGATTGTTTGCCAACTAGGGCTAAACTGATTCGTAGAGGCGTTACCTTGGAGTCTTCTTCTTGTCCGTTATGTCTTTCATGCGAGGAGGATGTTCACCATGTTTTTTTGGTGTGATTTGGCTCAGGCTGTTCTACGTCGTGTGTGTCAATGGTGGGACTTAGATTGGCAGCGTTGGTCTTCGTTTTCGGAATGGTCTTCATGGTTTTCTTCTATTCGGCTCTCCTCCAAAGTTAAAAGTTTATTGGAAGGCGTTTTTTATGTCGCTTGGTGGTCCATATGGGGGTTGCAGAATCGTACTATCTTTGATGCTATTCCGCCTACTCGATCGGTTATCTTCGATGATATTGTGTTTTATTCTTTTCATTGGTGTTATAATAGATGTAAAAGGTTGTTTTCTTGGGATGCTTGGTTTAAAAACCCTCATTTGATTTCCTTGTAATGTTTGCTCTAGCGCCTTGCTAGTTAATAAAATTTTGCCGTTCAAAAAAAAAAAAAAAAAAAAAAAAAAAAAAACTTATAAACACAAAACCCACGTCAATAAAGAAAAAACCAAAACACATCCACAAATTAAAGCCTTAATGTTTCTATATCTACTTTAGTTAAAACCATATACTTTGAGTAAAACCCTACTGTTTGTAAACCCGCAATGATATTCACGCTCACTAAATTTTTCAAAACCAACAAACAACTTCAAATTAGCCCTAATCACCAATCCGAACACCTTCAGATCCGATTGGTATAAGTAGTTAATGAAAACCCTAAACCTAATTCTACATCCTTACAAATCACCCACCGCCTGTTGTTTCTTGTCTCTTGTCACCTGCCACCTGTTGTTTCTTGTTGCTTGTCACCCACCGGCTATCACAAATAGTGTTGTTTTCAGATAAAGCATACAAGAAACAACACCGCCACCGCCATTTAAGATCTAAAAACGGCACAACCATTTAAGTATGTAGATATGAAAACGGGTGATGTATGTGATTTTCACCCACCAGGAAACAAATGGGGTATGTGATTTCCACCCACTGCCTGTATGTATATAGATCTGAAAACGCAGAAATGGTGTGTGTGTTTTCAGATCTATCAAACTCTTTCTGTGTTTTGATTGTGTTGTTAGATGGTGGTGGTAGGATAATGGATCTTGAAGAATCAAGTTTTTTTTTTGTGCTTTTGTGTGTGTGTGTGTGTGTGTGTGTGTGTTTATGAAGATATGGTAGTGTTTTAATCCATTGATATTAAAAGAAAAAAAGGAAACTAGAAAGAAAATAGAAAAAAGGAAGAAGATAAGGGAAATTTGGCCATTTTACATCGATAAGGGACCGTATTTGCAATCCAAAGTTTAGAATAGGAATGTTCGCTGCACTTTCGAAAGGATGGGGACCAAACATGCAACTTGTCCAAATCACAGGGACCAAAAATGAAATTTACTCCTCTCTTATATGATATAGTTCCGAATAGACATCATGAACCTCAACACTTAAAATCGAATGTAATTGTCATTAAATCGACTGATCTATATTCACCAGATTATCATATACTCTCATTAACAAACCAAACACTATACCCAAATAAACCGATCACACAAACATATCTCATCTAAACGTTAATATACTCCATAACACACCAACACACATACACAAGAAACAAAATTTGGATTGGTCAAAAAACGATCGAACCATCTCCAAAATTGGAGCACCATGCATAAAACCTGCCGAGTGTAATGGTCATTGACACGTCATGGTGGTGTCACCTAAAGTAACTACATGTGAATATGCCAATATGGTGTTCTCATTACGAATGATCTTAGATGGTTGATGTTTGATTAATAGAACTTCAATACACAAACAATTTACATCACCATCACCATCAACAACTACAACACTCAATCAGGTCAAAACGAGGTATGGGGAGGTGAAATGTAAACAGGTCATACCATTACTTTCGGGTAAACCCGAGAGTAGGAAGATTGCTTTCATAAAGACCTTCAACAACAATATGTGGGGTACACATATCTAATGGTTCAATAATTAACTCGAAACTACAAGAAAGTAACTGTGTAATCACATATCTAAAAAAAATTGGATATACACTTAACTCTGTGACATCTGCATTATGTTACATGCCCCTCTTCATCGCTAATGTTTAAATTAAGAAATAATGTATAAAAAGGTGCTTAATTAACTATTCAATCATCATAAGTGTCCCATATTGTTTACACCATCAAAACTTTAGAACCTAACACAAATAGGTGTAAAGAAAATAATTGAACTACTGAAATCACTGTTAGAAAAAAGAAAATTCATACTTTGCTTCTTATCGTCCAATGGTATATAAGTGACCTATCAAAAAAGATGTTGTGGCTTTGAGTTTTGTTAAACATATACTACGTATTATTTGTAATTTAAGTGATGCATGTTGTGAAAATAACCAGTTTAAACAAAAAGTTGAAAAATATTAGACTTGAATTGTCATAAAAGAGTTGTCTCAAATTACTGCATGCTTTTCTCCAATAATTTTTTGGTTTAGGGAAATGCTAACAGCTTTAAAGGTTATAGTTAATAACAAACTTCACTTTTCTTGTTTCATAATAATGCTAACATTAAGACATGTCTAAAAACATTTGTCATCTTTTTTGCTTATATAACGAATTCATTACAAATATGTTTGAGAAACAACAAGAGCTAATAACTAATTTATGATATTTTTTGAATATAGATGAAAAGTTTGTTGGTAAAGATAACTCTTAAAGATAGAGTATGATACTATTAAGAAACTGACCAAGTCTGGGGATAGATGATAGCGTATGATACTATGCATTATTTTATTAATGCATTATTTTTTCCTTGTAAGAAACAATGGAGTGGGGTCAAACCGTCAAACCATATATAGTACGGGATGATAGAGTATGATACTAAATTAAGAAAGTGACCAAGTCGGGGTATAGTTTAAGATGAAAGTCCATGCAGGTAACCTATATATCTAAGCTAGGGGTGACAACATATCAATGTGTTGGTGTGAATTGATGTGTGAATGAATAATTAAAGATATAGGTTTATGGCCCTCGAAAGTGATAGTTCGACGCGTAGGTAACGGGCCCTCACTAAAATGTTGCATGGCAAAAGCGTTTTTGGTTCTACTAAGCTAGAATACTGAAACAACAAATTCATTTAGTTTTAATAAGCCATGTACAAAGCATTTATAGTTTTGAAAGAAGGTACGTATTTTATATTGTTTTGTTTTTAGTTTTAATTAATTATAAGTCGTAAAATGTTTAGGTCAGATCAGGTCACGAGTCTAAATGAGTTTGAGCATAAAAGTTCTGAGTTTAGATGATTTAATATCATGAGAGTGCATGGCATGCGACGTGGCGTAATCTTTCACAAATCTTATAACCAAAGAAATACATATAATCAAGTTAAGAGCCATCGATTTTTCTTAAGCCAGCGTCACACATGTCTTTTATTATTGATACCAACAACACTAAAACTAACTTACAAAAAGGGAATTGATTTGCACACAATTTTTTATTTATTTATACACATTCATCAGTGCATTAGACAGTTGTACAGTATATACATCAAGCTTTATCTGCTTGTACATATTGGTGTGCAAATCAAAAAATATGTACGCAAATCACTCCCTTACAAAAATAGATATCATTGTGCATGTATTTGGCTGTACATATGTGCAACACGTACTCTTATCTGACCAACTATCTTACAAAAATAGATATCATTGTGCATGTATGTACAACACCCTTATGTCACCGTCATTTGCTAACAGCCGGTACTGACGGCAGTCGGCATTTATGCCTTGACAACCACGTCTAACTGACTACACATATTCACGACAAAATTGTCTTTGAACGTTATACATATAGTTATCACTAATTGCTCTTAAACCCCTATATTATTTGCCTAGGACAAATCACCCCCATCTCAAAGTAAAATTCCCAATGATAACTCATGTCTTTTCTTCAATCGGTAGTTACCTTCTTTTAGGGCTAGCCGCGGTACATTGTATATGAGTTATATCCGTGCTTGCAAAGTATAGTGGTCATGGAGAGGAGCGGAGCCATGATTTTAAGTCAAGGAAAATTGAAATTTTCTTTTCAACAATAATGCGTTAATATAAAACGATATTATCTCATAAATGAAATTTTATGATTAATTCTTTCACATGAGTTAGTTTAAAATCATAGGAACGAAGAACTGATCAAGACTACTAATATTAGTTATTACCACATGTAAACAATACAAAGTACTAAACAAGTTCAATCATCAATGAACATTTAACTGTAATGATAATTTTACTCGGTAGTTTATGGTTTACATGTTTCAAATAAACTTATCAACCTGGTTAGTGCTTTGATAGAACTTGGGCTATCAGAAGGTGAAAGAGAAAACTCAAAAAGTGTTAGTTCTTTGTTTGACTTTTTGCTTCCAATTATATAAGAGGAGGAGGTGTGGGATCGCCGTTGGCGAGCGATGACGAGCTTCAGTTGGTGTGGTGAAAGAGAACTTGGGCTATACAGATACGACAAATTTATAAAAACTACGATACTAAAATTTAAAGTACATAAAAACTAAAAAGTACGATACAACAAATATTAAAAATACGATACGACACACGACAAATATTAGAAACTACGATACGGCAAATGAAAACTACGATATGAAGAATAATAAAAACTATGATACGATAAATACTAATTTGAACTTGAGCCCATGCCAAAATGTCGTGCTCGGATATCGTTTTTTATTTTTTCGATACCCGCCGCATCTTCCGGACACATCCCTTCGGTGATAAAATTAACAACTTCAAATTCTTCGAATTTCTTTTGAGTTTCGATATAATCAAGTTTCTTAGCACGTCCTTGTCGCAACTCCTCTTGGACCATTTCCTTGAAAGCTTCTCTACTAGACGAAGAACCCGACGAACGCGTAGAGTCTGATTTTTTACTCTTTGAAGGCCTTGGCTTGTCGGGAGGACGTGAGATTGTATTATCTCGAAATGGCTAGTTCGGTTCTTGAACGTCCTCGACCGTACGAATGCGTCTTCCGGGTTGAACGACTTCGGCAGAACGTCATTTGCGGTGATCTTCAAGACATCCTATGCTTCATAGTGGACAAGCGCGAACCCCTTTGTTTGTTTGAATACTTTGTAACAACGAGATACCACGCCAAATCGTTTTCACCACTCAACCATTCATGTTCGTTGACAATTCCGGCGAACTTGTTGCAACCCTTTGTCAACGTTGTTCATTTTCCCTTGATCATATCCTTGGTACGTTCAGTGGTTGAAAGACGAAGAATTCATTATAAACTTGTGTCCAAAACGATTTTGAATTTACGTCAATGTCGAGTCTTGGGTCCTCGGATATTTGTATGTACAATTCGGCCAAAAGTTTTTCCTCCGCTTGTGTCCAACGTGTATGTACGATGTCGGTTTTCTTTTGTTTTTTGTCCCATTCCTTTTCCTTTTCCTATCGGAGAAGACTCGATTTGTGAAACTTGTGATGGTGATAGCGGTGGTGAGTCATGTAAAGCTCGTGGTGGCATCATTTATTTTGGTTCTGAAGAATTACCGAAATTCATTTGGTTGAAGTATTGTTGTTGTTGTTGTGCAAAAAAACCATTTAGTTATACTGAACTTGGTTTATTTGTGTTGCGAAAGGGGGTTGTGAATAAGATGGCATCTGGTTTTGCTGGTATTTTGGATAAGATGGCATCATATCGGGTTTTGGCTTGCATATTGAGGGTATGAAGGCATCAAATATTGCGGTTGTTGGATTGGAAAAGAATGACCTGATGATGATGTAGCGGGTGAAGGAGAACTTGAATTAGCGGACTCGAAAGCCGAATGAAATATATATGTTGTTAAGTAGCTAATCATTGGTGTTTTGCTTTGACATTTTTGAAGACAAATGAAAGTGTATGTGAAAGTTTTGTTAAATTAGAGAAAATTTCAAAAGTAGCCATGTCGCTCAACTTACGTTCATAAAAAAAAAAAAAAAAAAAAAAAAAAAAAAAAAAAAAAAACTAGCTCCAGGTGACCGAGCGATTGGGCAATCACCTTATATGTTTGACAAGTGTCCCACTTTTTACCACTAAAAGACAAAATACAAGTTGCCCAAGAAATCCAAGTTGTCCAATACTTTTTCTTACACACATGTATTTTTTTGTTTTAAAATATGAGACACTAGTAAAGCATATAAGGTGGTTGTTTAATCACCCATTCACCCTGAGCTATTTTAAGAAATGAGTTATTGTTGGGCTAGATTGTGAACGTATGTTGGGCGACTGGGCTACTTTTGAAATTTTCTCATTAAATTATGATTTAGGTTGAATGTTTGAAAAATGTTTAGTTAAAATGAGCATTTATTTGCGAAAAGTGGGGTTTTGAATATTTGTAGCGGTTTATGTCCGTTGCAAAAGTTTGAAATTTTGAAAGATAAAAAAAGGACGAATGGCGTGAATGATTCCACCAGTAATATGTCAGATGGCGGACAAACGGCAGGAACAAGCGGTGCGATACAACGCGCCGTTGGTCCGTTGTTAGTCCCTACGGCGGACGAAAAAATGCAACACATAGCACTCTAAGGTAAACCCCCAAACAATAGTAGTACTTTGTAATGAGTTATATTGAGATGACAAAAAAAAAAAAAAAAGTTATAGTGAGATGACCAAATCGTGTGAATTTGACAGGTTTGATTGTGTAATCGTACAAAATATTAATTGTATTACATAGGAAGTTGATACTCCCATCACATTTTTTGATGCTTGCATCACAACTTGTGCATTGCAGTATTGTACCGTACAACATTGCAATGCACAGTTGTGGTATTTGCATCAAAAAATATGATGAGAGTATCAACTCCCTATTACATAAGTTATGATGGCCTTTTGGGCTATATTGCACCACATAACATATGCAGGATTGATTAAGGTAATGTTGTTCGAATTTTATGTGAAAAATTAAACAAATGATTAAAATTTAAGTTTTAAAAAGTTAATTTGAGAATTGACATTACATATTTTTATGTTTTTAAGTTTTAAGCAAAAACATTTTTGCTTTATATGTAAAGATATAGTATATCGCGTTCATATGATCCATTGACACATGAATGCACAAGTACACTTATGTTACAAGTATGCATAAAGGCATGATTGCCCACATGATCATATAATGTTGGTAAGTGCACCCACGAAATTTGGAGTTTCAAATGTACCTTAGATTTGTTAATCACTTTAACCAATACGCAGTTAAATACGCACCAAAACATAGCAACTGGTTACTTTCTCAGAAAATACCAACTCATGTGATGAGCAAACTAAAAAGGGGCATAAAGATACGTCTTAATCATCAATGTCGTCAGTGCCAACGTTTTGGCTTTGGGAGCAAGTGACTTTTAAAACATAAAGGTCCACACTTATCTACCACAAGTTATTCAAAAGAAAAATAAACGTACTACATATAAAACACGTACAGACTCTTCAGTCCGATAGCTATGTAAGCTAAACGTTATTGTTTGCATGCAAGCAACCATACAAATTACACTAAAAGTCAAATTCTTTATCATACTTAGAGCATCCATAATCGGGTCCTATTATTCGAATAATAGCTGGTGAGTCATCAACTAATGCACTGTGAAAACTCCCCATCATCCGTTCGTATATTTCTCGTATTTCTCTAAACACACCACCAATATACTCGGACATCAACTCTTTATGAATGTTTAATTTGTATTCCTTTTTCATCTATTAATATAATGTAAGTGGACATATACAAATTTATTTATAGCTTGCGGATGGTTTTGGTTATATGAATGTTGGACAGATACATATTTTAGTACTCCGTATCTCATAATTAAAAGCAATAGGACGGTGATAAAATTTCGATATCTCATAACATAAAGTCTTAAACAATACAGATACCACAATATAAATTCTACTTTTAAACATAATTAGGAATTTAGGCACGACTAAATGCAATTCAAACATGAATACACATTTTAATGCATGAATTCATATCATTAATTATTCGTAAATGAAAGTTTAATATCTTATATCTTATAAGTTAATATAATGATGTGAAAATGCATTAAACTTGGTAAGATTTAATGCGTTGTTGAAGTTTGTTTAAAGTGATAAAATTTTGATGTGACAATGATATTGTATTAAACTGAAATGAGTGTAATATATGTATTAGAGATGCTCTTAAACAATAAGATAAGAGTTTTACTAAAACTTTAGACTCTTACAATCTTCATTTTTAAGAATATTTTGTCATAACCATTAGTAAACTTTTCCCTATTGAGAGGAATAACTTGTTCAATGTAGTTTGGTAAAGACTTAGGCGACAAACTATCCACTAGTATTATATTTCAATATAATTTTCTACAAGACTTGGTACACATATATATTAATACAACAAATCACTCTCCATTCACACTTACAGTTATCCAAGTATCACTATCTCTTAATAATTACTTGCATAATGTTATTCTTCTTGTACAATTCCTTTTTGGGTAATAAGTATAGGCAGTCGTGGAACTTGAACTATTTTGTTTGAGGGGCCGAAATCATTTTATTGTAACGTGTTAATATCTATGTATAAAAAACACCTATGTAGGTAAATACAAAGAATGAGGAGAATTTGGTGCCAAAATGATCAAGAGTTGCAACAAAGCTCGGCGACAAATTATAAGGTCCCTAGGCACTGAAGGTGAACAAGAATTGAGAATCGAAGCTAAAAAATTTAGAAGTATCACCAAAAATTAACAAGTGACACAATCATATAAGTAATATAACTATTCATAGAGGACTTGAGGAGATTCAGTTGGATACCTCCTACAAATTAAAAGAATGGGTACATAGAAGGTTTCTTTTTAAACTGTGACTTTTTCAATGTACATCTATTTTAATAACAGTTCACTTATCGAAGGACCAAAAGACATAAATAAGCGCCTATACTTTTTATTCGCATGAAGAATTTTGTTTTATAATGACAATGTTAACTACCTCATAATATTTACACTATAACTCTATCTCACATGTTCTAAGCAGAACTTGAATCTATAACCATTTAGTTAGAAAGTTTCTCACACAACATAAGGTACTATTGGAACACAAGCTTTTTGGTGCATGAAGTAAAATAACAATTGCCACTTTATTTATTTATATTTTTTTGAAGGGGGGGGGGGGGGGGGCATGGCCCCTCTCTGCCCCAATGAAGTTCCGCCCCTGATTTCTCTAATATTGTGAGAAGAAGAGATAGATATGAGGCTAGACTGAATGATTATGCCAAAGTTGATGACATATACATAGACGGAGTTTGGTGTTGGCCTCATTATTAGAATATAAAGTTTCCTTAGTTGGAATCTATACATTTGCCAATAATTGATGAACACAAAATTGATAAGAGTAGTTTAGGTTAATAATGAAGGAAAAGAAGGAAAATTTTATATTCATATTGCTTGGAATGATTTCAAAGAAAATGGAGTAAAAATTGAGTGGGCAAAAGCTGTATGGTTTACTTAGTGCATTCCAAAAAATGCATTTCTATTATGGATAACTATTCCGGAAAGACTCCCATCTCAGGACAAGCTAAGTAAATGATACCTAGGCTTCCAGTTAGCTATCAAGTTCATATTTTATAAGAGTTAAGCGGCCCCCAATTGGCAGTAAGCTTGCTTTCCAGGAAGAAAATTTAGCACGAAACTAATCAATCATAGGCTTCCAGTTAGCTATCAAGTTCATATTTGAACCAATCGGCAATCCAAGTTAAGAAAATGGGATATTACCTGAAGCACATCCTGTGTCACGAGCCATGTCTTCTATATCATCCGAGCTCACACCAAGACAATAGACATTTGACTTTGATATATTAAGTTTGAGGCCCGAAGCAAAGTAAAAGACCTGCAAAACTCTGATAATATTGTCCATGTCTTGCCTGTTCCATTCGGAGATAATCACAACGTTGTCTGCGTAAAATAGATGAGATAGATTGTAACCTGTATCACCCACCTCTGTCCCACGAAGAAGACCCGTATCAACCGCATCTTTTAAAGCTAAATGCAGTCCTTCCATCACAATAATGAGCAAGAAAGGACTTAGAGGATCTCCTTGACGTAAACCACGATTGATCGAAAATTCACGTGAAGGGCTCCTTTTGACCAACACAGATGATCTAGCCGAATGAAGACACGTTTGGATCCAATGTCGCCATTAATTCCGAACCCAAGACTCATTAACATATGATCAAGGAACTTCCAGCTTACAGTGTCATAAGCTTTTTCAAAGTCGACTTTAAACATCATAAGCTTTTGCTTATTCTTTTTATACCACGACATTACTTCACTTATCATGATAGGACCGTCAAGAATTTGCCTACCCGATATAAATGCCAATTGCTCATGACCTATCACTTTATCAATAACTTTAGCCAATCGGTTAGCCAAAATTTTAGCAATAATTTTGTATTGCATGCCAATCAAAGAAATTGGCCGAAAATCTTTAATATGAATTGGATTAGCTACTTTCAGGATAAGAATAATAAAGGACGAATTTGTACCTTTAGGCATCACAAATGAATCGAAAAACCTTCTCATGGCATCAACTACACCCTCTTTCAATAGCTCCCAATACGTCTTGAGGAATAGAAACAAAACCCATCCGGGCCCGGGGCTTTTTGGCTACCACAGTCCCAAACAGCTGCTCGAATTTCTTCCACACTCACTGACTTTTCCAACTCATTATTGTCATATGAGTTTAACGACACTAGCGGCATAACAGGAGATTACTCCATCATAGAATCTCGAGCCTCAAATTTATCCTTATAGAAATTGTAGAACGCCATTTTTACTTGTTGGGGATTTGTTACCCATTCACCATCGAGCGTAACTCCTTGCACCATTTGTTGATGTCTTTTTTGTTTCAAAATCCCATGAAAGAATTTCGAATTTTCGTCCCCTTCAACGTCCCATTTGATTCTAGCTTTTTGAACTGTAATTTCCTCCGACTTTTGAAGATCATCATATTATTTTAAAAAATTCACACGTTCCTGTTTATCTTCCTCCGAAGCTATACTAGTATCAATCTTTTCATCAGTGGCTATTAAACTAAAAAGAACCTTCTGTTTACGAGTAACCTCTCTATGCTTGACATGTTGATTCCAAGCCTTCATTTTTTGTTTAATGAATTTCAACTTTTCATGAAAAGGCAACCGTGTATTACCTTGGGAACATTCGACATACACATTTTTCATACATTCCTCAAAATCATCACGTTGTAACCACGAGTGAATGAATTTAAAAGGCACCGGACCATAATCAGCCTTCTCGAAATGAAGCAATAACGGAGTATGATCCGACCACCCGCGAGGTAATGCCGTCACTTTTAGATCAGGAAATGTATCCATGACAGAATGAGATACTAGAAACCGATCTACTTTACTCATCTACGTGCCCGCCTTTTTCATCCACGTAAACGTACGTCCTCCCAAAGGAATATCAAGCAAACTTGCATCATTAGTAAACGAGTTAAAAATATGTGCTTTTGGCCGAGAAAATTCTCTACCATATCGTTCACATTCGTCCCAAACTTCATTCATATCTTCAAAAATAACAAATTGTCCTTCATGATTCGCAATGAATTAATCGAGTCCATAAATACGTTTTATCATCCGACTCTTGAGGACCATATATGTTTATCATATAAAAAACCTTATCAGAATTTACCCATTTTCCTTTAACAATGATATACCAATCATCACACCAAATTTGCTCTTTAACAAAAACATTAGGATCCAAAACCAAAATCAGCCCCCCTCATCTACCCCAAGACAAACTACACGCATAATCAAAAACATAGTTACCCCACATTGTCTTAATACGAAACAATTCAAGGCGTGTCATTTTTGGATTCTTGAACACCTAAAAATTGAATATTGTTCTTAAAACACATCTCCTTGATCCACACCTGTTTTCTCCTCATCTTAGTGCCTCGAATATTAATGGAAAGAACCTTCATCTATCCACCATCAAAACTCCAATTCTATCTATCATTCTATGTAATGAATTATGACACCCTTTTGCATCATACCCAAATTTTCTCCAACCTCAATAAGTCAAGACATTTCATGAATAACCGATATGCCCCTAATGTCTTTCTTTCTGTATTTATTAAAAGAGGTTGAACACTTACTAAACTTAGATTGAATAGAGCATTTTGATGAACACTTCTCAGCTTGTTTGAAGTGTTCAAAACATGGAGGGCGGCTCAAATCCGATCCAACTTCCTTCTTTTCCTCCACTTCAGTGTTTGTTGCTTCCTCTCCCTTATCCGCATTTCCTACATTACTATGAGTGCTCTCTTCATTATTCTCTGCTTGTTTAATGTGTTCAAAACCTGTAGGACGACTAAAATACGATCCAGCTTCCTCCTTTTCCTCCACTTTATTGTTTTTTGCTTCCTCTCCCTTATCCGCATTTCCTGCATTACTATGAGTGCTCTCTTCATTATTCTCAGTCTCATCCTTAACCACATTTTCTAAAGTGGTCAGATTTTTTTCTAAAATACATGCATCGATGAGTGAGTTAAACATTGTCTTTATGTATGTTAACCTTTAGGTGGAAGCGCGTGAACTTGTTAGAATTACCTGTTAGCATCGTTTTGTTTCAAGAAGAGGGATATCATGAAACGGATAACAATAAACTACAAGGACTCAAAAGTACACCTTTCCAATCCAAAGTTCCAAAACATTCCAAACCCATGTAAATTAGTCTCCATTTGAAAATTCAAAGCAAACATACTAGATTTAATTACTATCTTCTTCCCTCTTCACCTATACATACAAAACTACTCGTATAAGTACGACCAAGTATGCGCACGAGTATTGACTTTTGACTTTTAGTTCTTCCTATTTACACACATACAAACACAAACAATAAATATGTCAATCAATATTCAATACATAAACGATAATGATCGTGTTTTGTACTTCATAAAACGAAACAAACGTCGTAATTACCAATTCAAATATGTTGACAAATTTTAGTCAACCCAAAGACTAAATAACCTCAAAAAATCTCTATACTTCACCTATGATCATCATTTTAACAACATATTCATTAGTTTTTAACGTTATATTTGATCGACCCTTGTTGTCAAACTGACTAAATTTGCATGATCATGAGTAAATTCTTTAGTAAACGTAGGTTTCATAGCTCTGCACCTCTTAACTTTACGAGTACGTCGAAATCATCGTCGAAAAGTGGAGATACGGTGATCGGGGGGTCTGGCGGGATGTTTTCGCCCGAAACGAAGAGGAAGTTGACGAGGCAGAGGAAGCTGAGGCATGTGACGATGGAGGAGTTTTTTGTGCCGGGGTTGGAAGAAGGTGAGAGGTCACCAGAGACTCCCGATTCGGAGGTGAAGTCGCCGAGGTTGCCGCAGCACTGGTCTGTGTCGGCTGTGCCACAGCCGTTGCCGCTTCCGAATGAGGAGTTGCGGTTTTCAGCCGAGGGCTATGGTGGAGGAAATGGACTGTAAGTTATCTAAAGTTCTGAACTGCTTGTGCTTATCTGTTTATTTTGCGTAAAATAACTCGTTTCTGATTAGTGTGTCCTGATCAACTGCTTATTTCAAAGTGCTTATTTGAGTATGATAACCAAAAAAATACTTTTATATCTTTATACTTAACTAAGCTGTCTTTCTATTTTGGGGTAAGAGTATGAGTGTCTGACTATTTGTTTGTTGATATTTAACATAAAGCATTTTAGAATTGGATTTCATAAAAAAAAAGTATAACAAAAGATTATTTTTATTTTAGTCTTAATGTATTTTTCAGAAAATAAGCAAATCAAACATTATATTGTAATGCTTAAAAGTAGGCAACCCCAAACACCCCCCTAATAATTATTTTACACAGAATTAAGCGATAAAAAATAGACAGTTTGATACCTTGTTTCATTTTATTATTTTATATATTTTGAACTATTT
Source organism: Artemisia argyi (assembly GCA_030686995.1). NCBI lineage: Eukaryota > Viridiplantae > Streptophyta > Magnoliopsida > Asterales > Asteraceae > Artemisia > Artemisia argyi. The sequence continues at coordinate 20,029 of JARVZY010004312.1, forward strand.
AAGAAGATAATGAAGAACTATTATGTTATACTTCACCTAGTTACTGAAGACAGAAAAATGTTGGGGCAAATTGTTGGGTTAGTCTATATAGAATGCAACTGAAAACAGAGGATAACTTGGTTTCGTAACTGCAGTTCTAGGTCTGATCGACACGGGATGAATGGTAAGGACGGTCGTGGTATTCCAATATCATCTAAGCCTTCAACTTACCGTCGTAGAAGAGGTTCTCCACAAGATACAAATGGTGAACAGGTTAATGGTGACATTAGGTTATGTGTTCCTGCTAGGAGTGCCCCTGCTACTACTTTCACTAGTCCCACGCTTAGTCCAAAAAGATTTAGCACAGTCGATATTTTTGATTCTGCGTTTAATGGTTCACCAGAGTTTAATTTTTCACCACCTTGTGAGTCATCAAATAGGCGTAATCAACTGCACAGTCCGCCGTTACAAAGTCCTTATGTTAATAGTAAAGGGCATGTTAATGGGTGTGCTCATTTGCCTAATCATAAATCTCCATTAGAAAGTTGTGTGGTAAGAACCGAAAACAACAATGCTAATGTTCACCCACTTCCGCTTCCCCTGCCACCACCTTCAAGACCTGTATCTAGGCGTCAAAGTTTGGATAAAGATGTGCAATCGATTAAAGCTCAATGGCAAAAGGGGAAACTCTTGGGACGTGGTACCTTTGGTACTGTTTATGAAGCAACCAGTCGGTATGTCATATGCCTCAGAACTTGAAATCTATGTGAATTTTGTGTTTCACAATGATGGAAATGAAGCTAATTAATGTTTTGGTTTGTTTCGTGTAGTGAGACAGGGAGTTTGTGCGCAATGAAAGAAGTCGATGTCATTCCTGATGACCCAAAATCATCTGAATGTGTAAGGCAGTTAGAACAGGTTATTCTTCTGAACCATTTCACTTGTCCTTGTTTGCTGGTCTAGATTCTAAACTAATAAAAAGAGAGTTTGTAATATTAATGTTTAGTATGTATGTGTCTCGGTGTCTGTTTTGTGTATGGATCCATATATTTGTGTAAAATTACTCAGATCAGTGCCATTATTTTGAGTTTTAAGCCATATATATTCATCTTCAATGACTTGTGCAGAGAAACTCGTATAGGAAGTAGACTACATACTGCTGTAAAATGAGATATAATTATGCGTGTTGTTCTGTTGATGTCAACGTGCAAATAACTTCATGTATACTGTAATGTTAATTGTCTATTCTTGAGTATCATTAACATTGGCTTCAATTCCCCTATGTAAGTTGGCGATTGAATTTATGAATTTTAAAATTATTTCTTCTAACCAAACAATTTGTTTGTTTCAGGAAATAAAAGTTCTACGAAATTTAGAACATCCAAACATCGTGCAGTACTTGGGTTCTGAAGTGGTGAGTTTTCTAGCTTTAACGCATGTTGGTTCCTTGAAGTAGCATTAAAGATATGTATTGACAGAATTTTGTATTCTGTGCAGGTTGATGACCGATTTTGCATATATTTGGAGTATGTTCATCCCGGGTCCATTAATAAATATATCAGAGATCACTGTGAAGCTGTAACAGAATCTGTAGTTCGAAACTTTACACGTCATATTCTCTCAGGGTTGGCCTATTTGCACAGCAAGAAGACTGTTCACAGGTATGCTCATTCTTTACAGAAGCGGTAAACTAATGTATAACAAAACTACAGTTGTCACTATAGTGATGGTTATACGTACTAGTATGGACTCTTAATAACTCATTTTCCGTTATTTAGGGATATCAAAGGAGCAAATTTGCTTGTCGATTCATCCGGTGTTGTGAAACTTGCCGACTTTGGATTGGCTAAACATGTGAGCTGAATGAAGTTTTGACATTTATATAATTATATATGTTTTTTCATCTTAACCAATTGATTGGCTAAACATTCTGTTTTTACAGCTTTCTCCATTTGTAACTGATCTTTCTTTAAAGGGCAGTCCACATTGGATGGCTCCAGAGGTACCTCTTGAAATTGCAAATTTAGGCATCATCCTTAAATGATATAAATCGGTAACAAGTCATCTCTTTTGTTCAGGTTTTGCAAGCTGCTATGCGAAAAGAGTCAAATCCAGAACATACATATACCATGGATATATGGAGCTTGGGATGTACAGTGATTGAAATGGTCACTGGAAAACCTCCTTGGAGCGAGTTAAATGGGGTAAGTTATCATACATAGTGTTTCTAGTATTGATTCGTGCTGTTCTGCCTTCTAATTTAAAATTATTTTTTTCATTAGGTGCAAGCGATGTTTAATGTATTACATAGATCACCACCTATACCCGAAACATTATCATCAGAAGGGAAGGATTTTCTCAATCGATGCTTGCAGAGAAATCCTGAAAAACGCTCATCGGCTGCTTCACTACTTGAACATCCATTTGTGCGTTACTCATTTGATCACTATGTTTCACTCTGCAAGCAAGAATTTTCTGGTCTGAGATTGAACGTAAGTCGCATATTCCTTTTTATTTCCTTATATTTCATACATTATGATTCTTGATTTTCCAAATGCTTAATTGGTGTACTTCTGTTGTATGCCAGGAAATATCACATACTCAAAAAGAATCCCCTGCACACCTGAAACATGGACGCTTGCAGTTCCAATGGTAAGCTTTGATGATAAACAAATATATACTTTTCAATCATATAACTGAAACACTTGGAACCAATGTTAATTTTTTAAAAATCTTATTACAGTGGAACGCCGAAGCACCCACATTCAGAGACTAAAAAGGACCTCTCACCACCATCCACCCGTCACTCTCCTCGGTCTACACTTGAAGTTCTTCCAAGTGTATATTATCCCGATCTCAACTTCAGTACACGCCATTGCAACATTTTACAAGGTCCAAATCGTTTGCCTGTTACAGCCGAAGGTGCAAGAACATATTCTCTTCCAACGACACCTAGCAGGGAAGCCTACATGCCTTAAAAAGGTTTCTTTTTTCAATTTCTTTAACTTCAGATCACATAACAGAGTAGAATTTAGGGTAAAATCAGAAAAAAATTTAGTCAGTCGGCTGTCTCTTGCTGCACTACCAGAAGGGGTAAGGGAAACAGAATAAGGGATTTTTAGTGATTTGTATGTGCTTATATTTAAGTAGCACTTTTGTCAAATATAGTTACTGTATATATCATGTATGTAAATGCTCATGCGCATTTGTTTCCATGTAAAATCGATGTACTATATAATGATTTTTTTACGAGCCGACAGATAATTTTAGACATTTCGACCAATGTAATTGAACCTTGAATACACTAGTATGTTGTTGGAATCAAATTCAAGACTAAAATAATCACCATCAAACACAAAAATCATGATATTGACTATGTCATAGAGTTAGACGACAAAATATGTGAACTTTGTCATTGTACCTTCAGGTCTTTTTCGATTACTTATGCATACAAGTTGATTAATATAATTATACAGTTTCCAAATGCATGTTAACTTTGGGTTACACACAAATATTTCCTGAATTGAACGTATGTCCAAACTCCGTTAGTACAACTAATGTCAAAGCCACACGCGCATGTGGGTCTAAAAACCGACTTTAGACTGCAAAGTTAGAATAGGTGAGGCTCTAAAACTAGTTTAGGAATATGATATTAAGTCCTATTTATACATTTTTGTTAAATATGTAGTGTTTGGCTAAGCATGCATATGTTATATGTATGGGGGAAAATATATACAAAACAGAGCATCTCAAACAAAATAAAAACCCCAAGACGCCAGCAACAAAAAATAATACAAAGCAACAACTAAAAATAAGTAAACAACCCGCGCCAAAACAAAACCCCGAATGCACAGTGCCAAATTTCAAGGGATCACGAATCCATTTCACCGGTTAAATTCTGTTTTCTTTACCTCTCGAATGCACTACGTCAGATAACTGAAATATGTCAAAACTACAACAATATGCCGATTAAATACATGACACAATTAATTGAGTATACGTTTGAAAGATCTCAATCATCAGTTAACTTGATGCTGATTCAATATCAACAACTGATTAAGCGCTAGCTTTTGTCTGTCATTTTGTAAGGTTTATTTATTTATTTATTTATTTTTTACTATGGTGGATGAACAAACTTATATAGGGTACTTGAAAACATTCGCAGCACTTAATTAACTAGTTCGGGCTTCCATCACTAACTAGTAGGGTAACAAACACATATCCTACAGTTATAACAACTCATCATGTATTAAGTAAACAACAATTACCCGTTATAAATATGTTTTTAATGAACTGATCTCCACCATCGACGATGAAGAACCAGAACCAGTATCATGTGGTGCTTTATATGCTGGTGTGGTTAATTTGGCAATATCAAACTATTGAATGGCTTTTGCAACAGCTTTCATGTGTTTTTAATCAATTTTAATATAATAGCTTAAGGCTTCTGTGTCTTAATTAGCACGATTCCATATCAAGTCAGATCATATGAGACTCGAAGAATGAATAGGTAAATGGCAAATCAAAGCGCATATTAACATGGGCGTTATTCTCCTAAAAACTTCCCTGGCGACATCTATTTCAAAAGGGAAACAAAAGTAACCAAATATGATAAAACAAAATCTAGATGATATCCAATACATTTAGAAATTAAACTAGATAAAGGACTAGCTAATTATCATGAGGGTTGAGAACAGCTCCAACAAACAAAACAGCTATAAAAAGCCGCTAACGGATATCTAACCGTGGGTAAGTTAATACCCCTACAGTCAAGATTCATTCTGGTACAGTGGGCACATCCCTTGTTAGAAACCCACCAACTAAAGTTTCTATCATACGACACACATACACGTCACATTATAGTTTGAACATGATAAACATACACATACACCAAAGGCTCAAAGCCCATGTAAACAGCAACGAAAATGCATTTTGAGGGGAAAAAAAAATATGAATGCTAGGAATAGCAAAATTGAACTTAATTTTTTGGTCAACCGTTGACTATCCCTGTGAAATCTGTAGCATTTTAACCAAGGGAGCCCTTTAGTTGATCGTCAACTATCCCTGTGAAATCTATTGCATTTTAACCAAATATATATGAAGATCGCTCCTATTAACCAAGCATTTTGATTATTAAGGATATGAGTTCTATGAAATCTACAACACTTTGCATATATTCGGAATATGTTTATCCTGGGTTGATCTACAAATTTTGTATTTGCACAGCAAGAAAGTTCTAAAATCGGTCGAACCATCAATGACTCAAAACCAGGGTCATTTATGGCATTGGGTAAATGCAGTATACACAAGTACTGAAACTCTTCAATTTGATGATATGATGTTCACTATCATGGATATATCAAGAACTTACCAAATATTTCGACTCTGCACAAAGACTTGAAATATGCAAATTACGAATCCAAGAGTTAACAGGATTCTCCAAAAACCTTCAATATACAATGTTCTATAGGAAAATAAAATATACAAATATTAAAAAAGAAAACATAAAATCTAGACTGAATTCAATTCATTACTGAAATATAAAGTAGCCGAGTAGTCCGGCTAAGAAAATAGCTAGTTAAGCTTAGGGTTCAGGACAACTCCGACAAATAAAACACCTTTAGAAGTGTCTTCTCTTATCATGAACATGAACGGATGGTCAGCCACAAAATCAATTTCCGGTGCACGTGAACACCCACCAAAAGATCCCATAATCATACTAAAAGCAGCAGCTACTGTTCCTCTTTCGTCAACTTCAATAACAGATTTCTGAAATATGTTCGACACATAAATCATACTGTTCTTTACTATCCCGCTAAACTCTCTATTTGCTTTAAAAAAAGGCAATGTTAATCCCATTTGTTTCATAACAGCTTCAGGTTTAAATGTAGTAGATATTTTAAACTTTGGTATCCAAAGGTGACGAAATGTCGTCCATTTAAGGTCGAAATCTCCATGAAACAAAGCATCATTAGAATGAAAAAGTTTAAGCAGATCCTGCAATCCATCTTGCTTGTCTGGGAG
>JARVZY010004313.1:0-15000 GCA_030686995.1 Artemisia argyi
ACGGGTTGTTATTCTAGTAGACATAACCCGAAAGCCGCGCAAACCAGATCACTCTATACTTTTTACACTTGCTCAATCTCTAAAGCTAATTCGGAAACTTTGGAATGGGAGTCAAGCCCGACGAACCAATCTCGATAGTAAGCATTGGGCGGGCGATAGGGAGGACGGTCTCTGGATTGATTTCTGCTGGCAAGGCATAAGAGCCGTTACCTATGGCCTGTGTGGTCTTCTGCGGAATTACCCAATGAATGTCGCCTAACGCCGCGACGGGGACCGGTAGAAGCAGACACAAATTGACTCACTACATGAACTGCATAAGCAATATCTGTACGAATAACAGTAATATATAAGACCCTTATTACCTCCGTAGAAGTCACATTCTGGGGAGGCTCGGCTTCTACCCAGGGCAGAAGGTGGAGAAGGCTGGGCCGTAGCTACTATACTAGGATAAAAGTATGACCTCTTTAAGATCTGGGATAGATCTTTCCGATGATATCCATGGCCCACCCTCGAAATGGCCAAGGCTTTATAATCGGGTATAACTCGGAAGCCGGCTTGTGCTGGATTCCTGCATACCTCTGGCAGGCATCGCAGCTCTTAGCATGTGCTATGTAATCTGCAAGGACCGTAGGCCAGTAGTGGCCATGTCTCCGGATTCTCTCGAATTTCCCTCAGCGCGCTCGATCTACCTATCTTTCTGAGTTTGATTGGTTTTCGCTCCAGCTGACCTTTCCATTTAATCACTGACAAAACCTACCTTTCAATTCTTCTTACCCTATGAGCTTTCAGCAAAGGACAGATTTCTTGGTCCATTGACATCGATCAACGAAATAGACCTCCTTCTTTCACTTTTGTCGTTGTCTTCCAATTCAAATAGCCCCATTAAGTGAGTGTTCCGCGAGAAAAGAGAGGCTGACATCTTTTCTTATCTATCTATTTTCGTAAATGAAGAAGATAAGTGAGAGCTTACTGACTGCATCTTCTAAGAAGGGCTTGGAAGAAGAAATAGAATCTCCTTTCTTTTTCGAGAAAAGGTCCCATCCTTCAATATCATGATTGGGTCGACCAGGCCAGATCATGAGTGAAATATCATGATCGGGTCGACTAGGCCAGATCATGAGTGAATAGAAAATTGAAAATGTACATAGCAGTTCCAGCTGAAATACTTGGAATAATTCTACCACTTCTACTAGGAGTAGCCTTTTTAGTGCTAGCTGAACGTAAAGTAATGGCTTTTGTGCAACGTCGAAAGGGTCCTGATGTAGTGGGATCGTTTGGATTGTTACAACCTCTAGCAGATGGTTTTAAATTGATTATAAAAGAACCTATTTCACCAAGTAGTGCAAATTTCTCCCTTTTTAGAATGGCTCCAGTGGCTACATTTATGTTAAGTCTGGTCGCCCGGGCCGTTGTACCTTTTGATTATGGTATGGTATTGTCAGATCCGAACATAGGGCTACTTTATTTGTTTGCCATATCTTCGCTAGGTGTTTATGGAATTATTATAGCAGGTCGGTCTAGTAATTAGGGGGCGGCCGTTCGGTCGCCTATGATACTAGGACCAATAGGTCAAAAATGGGTTTGTGCCGCAGGTGTTGAACGATCCACTCTACACAGGTGTGGGCTTACAGGGCTCATAAAGCCTTTCTTTCATTCATCAATAGGGCCCTGGTCGGTCACTTTTCTGGGCCGGGATCAATAAGTGGAATGGAAGTCATAAAAAAGATATCTTGATCTTCGCACCTCAGATCAAGAGGAAGGGTAGCTTGTCAAGCTGGCCTAAAATTTGCATTATTCTTAATTATTATATATAAAAATATATATAATTAAGATATAAATAAAAAGATTCGTTGTCTTTTAACCGGCTGTTCTTCTTTGTCAACGCTACTAAGGACCTATAGGTTCGCAATAATGAAAATTGGTTATTTTAAAAAGAAAAGGCGCTATTTAGCCCTACATTAGTAGAAGTAAGCGGCTGAGTTAGCCTAGCCTACCCTAAAAGTGGTATAGTAGGGTATAGTAGGCGAGCGAGTTAGCGAAGACGCTTAGGCTAATAGAAAAGAGAGCGTCGGTGCGTAGCCTTCATTCTACTACGCTACGAAAAGGTTACGAAATCACTTAGCTCGACGTTAGGAGAGTCAAGGGGGAACGCCATACCTACATAGAAGAACCGCTGTTCGCTGACTTTCTAAGGTCTAACCTTTCGCCCCCTACTGAAAAGGGGCAATTAGCTTTGCACCACTGATAGACTACTTAAGATTCAATTCAAAAAGGCCCTACTTAGTTTCGCAAGCCTTTGTCATTGTCAGTCAACTAAGTAGGGCCTGAGGCCCCCTGTGAATCCGTAAATCTGAGGAGCATGCCGCAACAAAAGGATGGTCCCCTATGCATTTCATTCTTTCCGGAAGGGAAAAAAAGAAGTACCCCCCATCATAGTGAACCTCTCCTTGTGATCGGGATGAGGTAGATGCCTCCCAGCCGGGGGGCGGATCGAATCGGAGTTTCCTTAGGTAGCCACCGACCTACAGTTATCCTTAAACTTCCGTGCTTGGTGGAGAAGAAGCGAACAAAGGTACGCTCGCTTGCTGTCTTGTTCTCTGTCGCGAACTGGGATCGCTCGCCAGCTAGGTCAGATTGGAGCAACATTGTATGAGAACATATTACCCATATTCGGGGACAAGGGGCGAAACGACCTCTCGATCTACTTACTGCAGCCCAGGAAGAAAAACGTCGTCTAGGCGTTACCTGTTGCTCCGATCTCCCCTACGCCTAGGACGTTGTCTGGGCCCACCAAGAGCCATAGTTAGTTGCTGTTTCCATTTGGTAGTTTTTTTCTCGTTGTTGATACCGGCAAGACCCAGCCAGATGATGTCTGCTGGTTGGTAGTGAGAGGACTCTTAGTACCTGCATACCCAAAAGGGGGCGCTGGTTAAAAAACAAGAATTTTTCTCTTTCTTGCTCTCCCTTAGCAGCGGGAAAGGAGTCTATCTATCTGCCTAGCTTTGGTAGATTTCCCCCAACGCAATCCGCAGAAATTCCACGAATCCCTTGGTGGATAAGTCCGACGACTCAGCAGCAGTGCGGAATTTTCTTTCTCGTCTGCTGGATCTGATCTATAGTTAGGGGGCAATACATACCAAAAGGTTCGAAGAAGGATAATGAGTGAAGATCTGCCCCAGCCAAGTCGTCGACCGCTGCGGTACCTGAACTGAATGCTCTGAGGTTGAAAGGCAAGTAGATAAGCGGATTCCTACCTGTATTTTGATTGTCTCGATTCGTCCACTGCTGCTACTGATAATGGAAAAGGTTATGAAGTTGACTTCTTTGCCTTCTTGAAGGTGGTTGGGCATTAACCAACACAACAGTGAAACCCGATCCAGCTTTCGCTCCCTCCGCTTCCTCAGGGCCCTCACTTCCTCACTCAACTCACTCAGACGCTCGCCTCACGTCACTTCGCTCGCCTTGGGAGGAAGGCTACTGACGGTAGCGAATCTCAGAATACGAATAAGATCAGAAAGGCCATCATAAGAGTAAACAAGGCAATGGCTTCCGTGAGAGCAAAGCCTAAAATGGCATAACCAAACAATTTAGTATCCAATTACGGACTCCGTGCTACTGAATGGATCAACGAACTGAATATCTTTCCAATTCCGACTGCAGCTCCAGCTAAAGCAATTGTAGTAGTTCCAGCACCGATGACTTTTAAACCCTCCATAACATCTTTAAAAGTTTTCATTTCAGTCTATTAATTGGAAGCAGGATTCTTATTCTTGAAAGCGAGTTAAGTGGCTCTGAGGGGCACGAACGGTATAACAATAAGTACTGATTCGACTAGCTCGAACGTGGGGAACGAATGCTTGAATGTGAACAAATAGCTGACTCTTGCAAGTTTGTGGCCAGCGATCACCCTCTAAGCTATACGCTTGATAACGAACTAAAGGGCTCGAAGCTATAGAAGCTCTACAAATAGCAGTTCTTATGAATTTATGGCACAGTTCTTTAAGCTGGGTAAAGGTAAAGTAAACAGTAAACAGCAAAGACTCCCTATATCGAACCCCATTTTTTGATATGGCTTAGTATAAAGAGCTGGCTTAGTACATATCCATAAATATGTCTTTTTGACTGCAGCATAGCTATCTCGTAGTTTTCCTTTTCATAAGAGAAAGGATCCGTATAGGTATAGTATACGTAAGTTTACCTAGATCTATGTATTTACCTTATATGCCTTAAATTTACAGATGAGTCGGGATCCTAATCTTACTATTACAATTATAGGATCAGCTCTTATTTGCAATCTTCCTTAAAGAAAGTCTAAGGTAGTTGCAGGTCCATTTTCCTTTTTTTATAATGTGCGGGATTCCTACTCTGAGTAGGCTTCTTCGTGCGTGCCATTCTAGGAGTCTTCATTTACTCCGGTATAAAAAGGGTTATATCAAGGTCAATAATTTCTTTCTGGTCCACCAAGAATTTTTTTTTTTCAACTAAGGTTTATTTAAGTCCGCCACAGCATGCCTTTTCCGTCTATAGCGGATAGGTAATTTAGCTACCTCCGCAGCAACAATTGCTTCAGCGGGAGCTGTCGTCGTGGGATCCGTAATAGTGAGCATTGTAACTGATACCGGGGGTTTCATATCTAGTTTTTTCTACTTACGAAATGCTTACGCTTACCAAAAGGACTAGGGCATCTTGTCAAAAGCAAAAGCGAGCGGTGACTCTATCGGAATCTATAAAACTCGACTGGAAGCGGGTGGAACCCACAATTGAATCTGCCCTGTCTAGAGGTCTATGCCCTTAACCACTGCGCGTTTACTGACACACTATCCCACCTTAGGGTAGCCCCCTTATTTCAAATAGAATACCTATCCTATTAGTTCTGAATAGCTCTGAAGCAGGAAAGATTCTTTGCTTTTCTACACTACATTCTGGACGGAAAGGAGATTGGGGCTGGACCGGATAGTGCATTGCAAATTCAAACTTTTCCTTCCTCTATCTCGGAGTAGAAGGTCGGGGAAAATGACCGCTGAAGTGATGCTTTAAGAAGGAGAATGGCTTATGGCCGCTGCTAAGCCTTTCAACTCCCTGCCACGAGCGGTAGCTGCGCAACACCGATTCCCTTTTTCCTATACTTCCCTTAAACAGGCCTCATTCTCCTAATCATGCTGAGGTAATTCAACAACTTCCCGATTTTTCCAAGACTTTGAAAAGGCCTGTTAAAACTAGTACCATGGACGCTAACACTCCTCCAAGCGAATGGAGATTGATCATTCCCAGCTTGCTCATCAAAGAAGTGCGCCAAAAGTGGGGGGAGAGGTATCTATCATATTCTCTTATAATAGGAGCACGCCTGCTTTTAGGAACTCTCTTTCCGAACATCTTTGTCCATCAGTAATGGCGTAGGAGAGAGAAGTGACCCTCTAGGTAAGGTTTTGGCCGGCTTCCCTGCTCGTTCTCCAGTAAATGGATATGGCCCGATTGAAGGATCGGTTGCCTTCGTTGTTGTGCTATCTTAGTATGTTCCGATTCCCTTACGAGTCTTTTCGGCTAACCAAAGTAGATCGGCTCTCATCTAAGAGAATGGAAAAAAGTACTCACCACCCATAGTGCCCCTTAAGAAGTAATAAACAGGTCCTCCGGGGCTTACTTCTTAAGGAGACGCAGAGTTGATGAATGAGAATCTAATGTCTTATTAAACCTTTAGGAGCGATCTGTTCATCCAACTCGTAATTTCGTAAGAGAAGAGAAAGCCTTTTCTGCAAAAGCGGAAGAAGAGTACGTTTCTAAGTCAATCTATCTTCCGAGAGCCAATCGAGAAAACGGAAATAGACATTCTTTCTCTTTTTGGCTCAGCAAAAGAGTAAGCCGTCGATGTCAACTTTCTTCAGGTGACCGATCCAGGAGCATATTCATTAGTCTTCGTTCTCCCTTTCTGTCCGTTGGTCAACAACCAACAAAAGTCTCGTTTAGTTCTTCACTACTCGTACAGGAAGGCCTCTCTTTCTGTATGGGGGGAATCCTTTATTCTCAATCCACATGATTGAAAAAATTCAACGCATCCTTCTCCTTGATGAAAGGAGTCTTAACTCAAGTTCCAGTGATACAGCTACGTCGGGGATTCGTATTACTACGAAAGATCTAGCGGACTTCCTAAAGAATGAAATCTTTGACCACGTTTTTGGTATGTTCCAAGACAGATGTAAAAATGAAAGCCCAAATGAAACCCAAGTACTCGATATCGCCAAACAAATGCATAATGATTCAGAAAACCCGAATTCTCTATGTGAGATTATAAACCATTTAAGAAGAGAAGAGGGTGATCACTATGACTTTGCCATACAACAATTAAACAACATTACAGGGGGGACACCTCCGACGCCCCCCAGTCCACTTGAGCAATTTTCCATTCACCCATTGATTCCTATGAAGATAGAAAACTTGTATTTCTCATTCACAAATTCCTCTTTGTTTATGCTGCTAACTCTCTGTTTGGTCCTACTTCTGATTCATTTTGCTACTAAAAGGAAACTTAGTACCAAATGCTTGGCAATCCTTGGTAGAGCTTATTTATGATTTCGTGCTGAACCTGGTAAACGAATCTTGGTTATTTATTTATAGTTCTTGCATTAACAGGTCTGGAATTAGGTGTAGCATTACAAGCTTATGTTTTTACGATCTTAATCTGTATTTACTTGAATGATGCTATAAATCTCCATTAAAGTGGTTATTTATTTATAGTACACAGTTCAACCTATACAAATCGAAGAACCTAATGGATCGAACTCATCCTTGGCTGCTACGAAAGAAATAGGCCTTGCGTTGCGGAAGGAACGTTCTGCTCTGAGTTGAAGGCAAGAGCTCCTTCCCTGCCTGAGTCAAGGGAGACTTTCTATCCTTCATTTTATGATTGACCGGTTCGGCGGCACAGGCCAAAAGGACCCCCAACCCCCAACTAACACTTTGACTAGATGGCGTATACCCGTACCGAGTACTTCTCTAAGTACGATAACTGGCAGAGTTTCTCCTAAGATCTATGAAATAGACCTGCATTTTTAAAGCACGCAGGTTCGACGCGTAGCGGCTCACCTACTTTGATCAAGTGGAGCATCTCCCACCCACCAGTCCCTTCGATTCCTCATGCGACAACTAGACTCCCCGAAGTGTCCGGATACCGTCGCGATCATGACAGGACGCGAGGAAGAAGCCCCGCTGATCGAAAGACCCTCCTCTCCGCACATTTATTTCCCCGCATGAACCAATACTAACTATCAAGGAATAGCGGGTATACATGCCAATCCCTTCGCCTTTGTTCGCCTATAAACTTTCTTCGCCTATCGGACCTGCCACCTTCTTCGTCGCTATCGCACAAAGGAATCCTTCGTAAAGTTAGCTGCTTCTTGCTCGCCTTCATTCGTCCTATTCGCCTTAGCGGCTTAAAGCTTAAACTTCGGTGATTCCTCCGCATCTTCTTCGTAGTGCGATTAGCTGCTAATAGCGAAGTAGGTTCAGCGAGATGACATGATGTGTCTCCTTTTTCTGTTTTCTAAGTTTTAGATGAGTTACATGACATGAGCGAATCGACTGACACGATTGTACTGAGAAGGAGCTTCATAGTAAAGAGTCGTTAGAGGTTTTGATAGATGAGCTAACTTAGAAGGGCAGCTTTTAGAGGTTCACCAATAGGCCAAAGTAGGCAGCGAAGGGTCAGCGCGAACGAAGGTCTACAATAACAAAATGTAGTAGATCATACTGGAAAGGTATGAAATGTGACAAATAAACAATAGCATAACAGCCGAAATCCGTAAATTTCCCATTTCAATTTACCCGTGTTACAGAAAGCCGTCCCGGGAACCTTGCTACTAAATGAACTGAGTCAAAAGAACGTGGGTTAGACTTTAAGGGACCATTCCCTGTAAGGAATGCCGCTATTCGCGCAAAGGCCGAACAGCCGAAAGCAGTACTTATATCCGCCCGTTCTACCTTTATTTCTCTTGCCGGTGCGGCCCTAGGAACCAGAGCATTGATTGCACTACGTACACTAATTCACAAACCTCGTGTGGGACTAATTCTTTTCATTTCTCATCTAAGAGAACTCAGAAGAGAAAGAAAGGTTCGTGTAACACAACTGGGAGTTCTATTACTTAAGATGGTGTCCAGCTCCAGACTATATTTAGTCAGTTGCTTTCGCATCCTTACTGGGTGTAATCAAGGCCTATTCGAAAGCTGCCTACGCGGTGGGTTTGAATCCCACAGGAGTGAAATAGCTTGGTTTCTCACATAGACTTTAGTGAGTAGTGAGCTGGTTGAGATAGGGCGACGCCGTTCGCTTGCTAATGAGTTCGGTAGCGGCCTACTTTCTATAAGGAAGTGAAAACAGGCTTGTAAAAGGAAGCTACTTACCTTCGAACTGAGATTTCTTCTCTATAAGTAGTACATTCCATTTTATAGGGAAAGTACACGGGGCACTCACTTACTTATCTATTTCCCAGAATAAAGGAGAAAAGGAGGTGCATACGCTCTTGTTCAATCAGACGAGAATCCTATAAAGAAGCCAAGCCAATTTGACGCATATTTCACTTGCTCTAATGAGCCAGCTAAAACTCTGTTTCCGTTACAGCTTCTATTATTTTCTAACTCCTTCGTGTCTCGTACCTCGACTTTCGCTACCTATACCTAGGCTTTTCTGCCTTTGCCTTTACGACGTTGGCTCTTTCCGTTCTCTGAGGTTCTTTCTATCTCGTAAGAGGTAAGGCTTTCCCGTCTTTACTCCCTGGTAAGCTATACTTTCTTCTCTACTCATTTTAGAGAGCTAATCTGACTTCTATCTCTTCTCAGTTCTCTAGGGAAGGTAGGGATTACTTGAGCTTACCCATCACTTCAGCATTCTATTTCCAGGGGATTCCTAAAGAGTAGAAGGAGTGCTTACTGATAGGCTAACTTCACTCCTTTCACATTTAAAGTAGCTGCGGGCACCCGATTTTCTGCTTTCTCACAAGATCTAAGTCACTAGTAGTATAGCCGGTCCTCTAAGCAAAGGTTACCTAAAAGCTGGCTTCTTCTAAGCACCCCCTAGTTCTCTTTCATCGATTGAGATGGGAATAGCAAGCAAGCCCGCCACTTCTATTATAGGGAATCGAACTCTATAGCGCCACTTCTTTTTCTTTTCACTTCTTTTCTATCACTTATGCCTTTTCTCAACTTTAGTGTGAAACCTGCCTAAGGAAAGAAACTTGAGGTAAGAACATAGATAAGAAAAAGGATGCGAAAGCTACTGACTATAGAGAGTAAGGATGCTTTAGCTACTTCCTATATATAGGATTCTATTAGCCGACTTATCAGAGATCGAGAGAATTGCCATAAAGTGAAGACAGAAACCAGGCAAAGGTGTACTAGTACCAAAAGTGAGTAGACAAGAGGGCTGTCATTGGGGGGACCCTGCTTTGAGACTCTATTACCTATAAGATATCAGTAAGACGTGATATGAGGAAGTTAATGGAAAAGTAAAGCATAGTCCTTAGGTACAGGATCATAGGAGTCAAAGAGGAGATGCCCTACCGGGGAGGTGGCGGGCTATAATTAGTTTAGAATATAGAAAGCAAGTAAATGAGGGAATTCTCCACCTTGGCTGGTACCAGACCTTTTTTTGGCGCACCTTTGCCTCACAGGTCGATCTCCCATATGGTAGGCGTTGGGCCCTAAGGAACTTTCAACGAAAGAAGTTCTCCACGCCTTTTCTGGTGCTTCGTGCCTGCTATGATTGCTTGTCTCTTCGATTGCCGGACCTATCCCCGATCATGTATTTGATAGAGTTGGAACCATTGCTTAATAAAGATCTGCTTGATATCCCTCCATAACTTCATAAGAAGATGATCGCCCATCTGATACGATAGCCTCACTCCCCCTCCCCTCGATCTATTTACCGACTGAAGGCAATGGCCCTTACCCTTAGGATAGGCGAATGGTTCTACAACTGCAAGCACATGAACTCGCTCTCATAGACAGACATGGAAATTAGAAAGTGTCTATCTTATATAGCTGTCAAACGAGACTTTCACTTTTCCCTTCGTAGAGCAGATCATGAATTGAAAAAGTTCTATCTGGGCAAAATGCTCATTTTTTATAGATTTCCCTTCATTTAGGGCACCAATCCCGACTTCTCCCGTTGCTATAGTATAATAAGAGATAGGCGCCTACCTTAAAGTCACCTATCGACACTCAAGCCTGTTCATCCTGCTTTCTTTCCTTTATAAGACTGGAAGAGATAGAAGGCTCTCCTGTCTTTGCCCATTGATAGATATGCCTGAAGTACCGAAACTCTCTCCCTTAGGGCTCTCTTTCCGTAAGCCGGTGAGGAGTGAGGGATCTACTGAGACTGAGCCATCTTCGCTAGCCGATCTGTCAGTTCTATAGGGTATGAAGCTCTTTCCTAGTATTGGGTTCAGGAATTCATGTTCGCAGGTAAAGAGACTAAAGAAACAAGAACAGAAACAGTCTCTTGAAAGAGGGGAGCATTTGCCCACTCTGCGGTACATGAGCTCCTCGTCCAACTTACTGTCTTCCGAGATTTCATATCAGTTACAAGCTTGTCATTTCAATCACTTGCTACCTTTAAAGGAAAGCAGTTCGCCCATCGAATCGATTAATCTAAGTCCCCTTCCTATAGAGTGAACGTGAAAGCCGGTCTATAGTCCACCATGCTAATGGAATGTCAGTGACACAAGTAGTAAATTCATTCGTTGACAGGAGCGAGCAGAAAGAGAGAGCGTAAAGAGGGTCTTATCATGAATATTGGCCTGCTTTCCTTTCTCCTGTTGCAGTAGACTACAGTCTTACCACTATAATATAAAATAGGTCCAAAAGCAGGAAGCACAGTCAGGAAGGTAAGTTAGAACTCTTTTCTGAATTCCTATCTATAAAGTCAGGCTTGTCTATACAATACAACAAAGTGAGGTAAAATCATTAGTTAGGCTAGTGGGAAAAAATGACTCTGTTTCCGTCTTTTGAAAGAAGTAAGGTGTTCTTCCTTCATCCTCCATCCACACTACGAGGGCCGGCCGGAATATGTTTGGCTGTTCAATAGCCAATTCCATTTCGGTTCATTTTGGTATGCTGGGAAGATGAAGAGATGAATTCTGTCTCTCCGAAGCTTCGATTTGGAGGCTTGGGCTGGAGCTCTAGCTAGTTGGACTAGAAGCTAGTTATTCCGGTCTACTTGTTGGGCAGGCCGGCCCTCCTTCATCCCTTCGTTCTAATCCATCCAGACAACTATGGCAACCCGTACTAATTGCCCTTGCACTGATACCAGTAAGGGGAGCGTCGGCCAGAAGATAAGGGGAAAAATCGCACAGACTTATATACAGGGGAAGGACCTTAGAATCTTGTATAAGAAAGGAAAGATTTCAAAAAGCAGATTAGGTACTTCCAACAGGAGAATAAGAAAGGAAGAAATAAGAGTGGAGAAAAAGGGAAATGGAATTCTTCACAAAGGGAGGGAACGCAAGGGGGACAGCACTAATAAATCGGAAAAGGGGTCAAAGGAAGGGACACATCTTGATAGGACAACAACCGGGGATAGGATATGGAAAGAGATCAACATGTTTTCTCGAACGAACAGATTTACACCGTCAATGACAGCGCACCAAGGGAACAACGGACAATCACGGCAAAGGCAAGCACGAATGCTGCTGCCTACGAGACCCATCCAGGGGAATCTTACACTGCGCGCAGAGAACCCCTCTCACTTTAGACAGAGAGGGAATGACGATGGGTAGCCAAACCGTGAGGCGAAGAACTCAACCGCTATACACGAGGGAGCAAGTGGAAAGAGTAGAGCAGCACCTTGCCGTAGAGAGGGTCCTAGAAAGGTTAAGAGTTCTGCACCGGTTGGAGTGGAATAGGAATCTAAAACAGAATTCGATCAATTGGCTTTAACGAACCTATTTCATTAGAATGATCGAAGAACCCGCTTATCCATAGAAAGAGGGAGAGAGAATGAGAAATCACTCGACTGTTAAGGAGAGGAGGGGAGAGTTCGACCGCCCTAAGCCAACCAGAACGGCAAAGAAGAGTTCTATTCGGCGACCGGTAGGGAGAGGAGAGGATGGGAGGAGAGAACGTCGACCATAAGGGAGACAGCAGTTACTTCGATGTGAGCAGAGTGCCCATTTCCTTACTTAGACTAACCTTCGTTTAGAAAGGCTCTCCCCTCGCTCTGACTCTTCCCATACTAAGACTTTTGTTGATCTACCTTTGACTTACTTCCTATCTCTACCCTTGATCCAAGGTAGCCGAAGGACGGATTTTGACTAAGCTTTGCTGAAAAAAGTTGCAAACTTCAGTTCCGAAACTTTAGTCTTAACTTCGTTTAGTCAGAAGAACTTAGAACGGCGGTAGCAGGGCGAAAGGCAAGGTCACATCCTGCCGTCATAGCTTGCCTCCCATTGCTTCGTACGAGACAGAGAAAAAAAAGAGTTCTGCATCTCTCCGGGGCTGGGGGAACAAATAGGCGTGTGGAAGAGGGAGAGAGGGGGGGGCTACGAGCCCTCTCCCGTTGTTGTTCCCGGACTACCCATCCATCCACTTCCCCTTTTCCGTGTGCCCAAAAGCCCGCCCGCCCGGTTTATGAGCCCATTTCCGATTCCCTTACCCAATCTCATGAGAAGCAAGCCCAGCAGGCCCTACCTTAAAATGTCCCCAGACAGCCAGCCCTCACCAGGCTGCTAGCATTGCTAAATGCTCCGCCACGAAGCAAGCTCTCCCGAATACGACAGATGCAGAAGTGGGGAAGCCGGAAGTGGCTAAAGAAGTCGGAGGAAGAAAGTAGTTGGACAACTAACTGTATACACGAGGGTACATTAGTCTTCTGGGAATTGGCAACATTGACAGAAAGGGGAAAGGGTAGGAATACACTTTTTTAGGTGTAGCTATACTAAAGTAGTTGGCCTAACCTTCGGTTCCCGTAACCAAGTTTTTCTTTCTCATTCCTTATGTACTTTTTCTTACTTCATCCATACTTTTTGACTTTTTCTGAAGTGTGGGGCAAACGGCGCCCTCTACTTCTACTTCTAACTAAAGGCGAAGAGCCGGCATTGCAAGCAAATAGAGAGCCTCCGCCCGTTTGATCGGTTGCGAGCCGGAAAGCGTACCGGCAGTTTGAGTCGCGAAAGGGCCGCTTGCTTCACTTCATTTTTCTATAGAATAAAATAAAATAATATATAATTGAATTCTATATCTATCTATAAACAAAAAAGATATATATAATCTTTTGATTTTTCCAATTGTTCATTCCTGGGGAGAGGAAGAAGCAGATAGAGCAAAGGCCTCCTCTTTCCGTTCGCTCTTCCCGAAGTGAGCGAATTGCATGTAGAGATCCGTAGGGGCTTATAGTTTAATTGGTTGAAACGTACCGCTCATAACGGTGATATTGTAGGTTCGAGCCCTACTAAGCCTACCACCCCCTGCTCTTCTCTTTCAGCCCTTGCTGGTGAAAGTCTTAGAATGAATGTTGGCCTAGATAGAGGAATCAAAACTAGCTCGACCGGAAGGGAGAGGATAGGCGAATCAGTAACTGAAATGAAAGCTGGAGTAAGACAGTCAGTTGGAGAGCTAGCATGAAGAAGTAGGAAGGGATATTCGAAAGGCAGAAGGGTAAGAGCTAGAAGGCTGTCTTTGAGGATAGGATGGTCGGACAAGGAATCCAACCTCTTTCTATAGATAAGATAAGTCTGTAACTTCAGGTCGAATCACTAGAAGGTATACTATTCTGAGGGTAGGCATTCGCCGTCCCTCAATCGCTTACTGATATGCTTTATCTCATCTAGCAGCACTCTAAGAGCCTCTTTCCACCCTACTGGCTTTAGGTAAGGGTCTCAGATCGTATGCCTTCTAGCCTGCCTCTTTCTTGAGCTGGCCATGGGATAAAAAGTAGATCTCTATCTGATCTGTGAAGTGAAAGACTAGTCCTGATCTTATTGAATGAATTCCATCTAAGAAGTAGAAGTAGGTTCGCTGAAGCCCATCTATTCAATAAGATCAGTTAAGCAGGTTGTTAGGGCCACTCGACTTATAAGTAGTAGTATCACTTTGATCCTATATGAGCATCCACTTTTTCAAACAATTGAGCCTTCATCATGGGAATAAATAGGATAACAGGATTCCAGCTGTAGTTTATTGGCCGTTAGGTCGGTCAAACTGTCCATGTAGCTAAAGTCAAGCCAATTGTTCGAGTTCGCGTTCTCGTTCAGGACAGGACAGTATGGGACCTCTTGCTTAGGGCTTTGGAAGCAAGCAACCAACCCGGCAGAAGTCGATCGGAAGTTTACTATTTGACAAAGGGGCGCGTTAGCGGCATAAGAGTAAGTAAACAGATCAGGTGTAGCGATAGGGCGGTTTACAATTCTATTCAAACAGGCTATTGCGCCTAAGTCAATCCCTAGCCTAGGGCTTTGCCATACCAGTGAGTCTGAGGCGCTGCTCTCGACCAAAGTCGCACGTGATGCTAAGTAAGGATGAACCCCCCTACCACTGTGAAATAGCGCCCTCTTCTCTTACTATAGTAAGCTGGCGGGCTTCTCCCAAGAGAATGCCTTCACTCCACTCCGCCTTTAGACGCCTATGGAGAACTAAGGTACCTTTAGGAGCCGAAGGCAGGGGGGACTCGAAAACAACAAACGCCACTATTTAACTTAACTGTTTAGGCGAAACTCCACGCACAACTCGCATTGAAGACGCTCCACTCGTTCGTAAGCACAATGGACTCGCTGTGAGTATGGAAGAAGGATAGGGTCAGCAGGCCTTTCTATCTCTTGTATTCATCTTCTTGTTGTACTCTTTCTGAAGTGTGGGGCGAACGGCGACCTCCGTTTGCAGGAAGGAAAGCGGCAACCGCCCTCAAGTAAAGACTTTTTCGAAGGTGGAGCCTTACTCTATTCCTTCGCCCGTGAGACATCTACTTAGTTGTACATCGGTACTCGGACACCCAATCTCATCCCCCCTATTCCGTATAGA